>KV908384.1:258566-261066 GCA_002005505.1 Botryococcus braunii
AACCTACACAAGCTACACAAAACACCTGCAGACCTAGATCGATGCGTTGAGCTTAATCTTATAGTATATCGGTGTCATTGCAGGTACAATGCTCATAACCTGTACGGACACTCTATGGCCCGAGCGACGCACTTGAGCTTGAAGCGGTTTTTGAAGAAAAGATTCTTCCTCTTGTCCAGGTGCGTGCTCCCTCGAACTTGTAAGTCATAGCGTCCCACGACCCTGTGTGTGTGCGTGCGCGCGCGCGCGCGCGTGTGTGTGTCTGTGTCTGTGTCTGTGTGTGTTCGCGTGTGGGTCCGTGTGTATGTGTGTGTGTCTGTGTGTGTGTGTTTGTGTGTGTGTGTGTGTGTGTGTGTGTGTGTGTGTGTGTGTGTGTGTGTGTGTGTGTGTGTGTGTGTGTGTGTTGTTTTTGTTGTTGTTGTCGTTGGTGTTGTTGTTGCATTTGTATGCTTAAACATGACACAGCTGCTAGGGGGGAAGAACCAGGGGATAGACCCAGGAACTATGTAGACAGGGGTATCAGGTCCAAGTCCTGATTCCATTGTTGAGAGCGAGGGGTGAGGTAGCAGATGCACTTTACATGTCTTTCTAAGCATCTTTCTAAGGAGACCTTTTTTCTAAGGACACTTCTTTTCAAGGAGAATCTGCCCGCGCCAGTGACGGAAATGTTCCCGACTGTGAACCGCAGGTCGACGTTCACAGGGAGCGGTGCGTTCACAGCCCACTGGACGGGCGACTCGCAGGCCTCCTGGGAGGGACTGAGGGCCACGATCCCCCAGATGATGGCAAACGGCCTCCAGGGGATCCCCTTTGTGGGCGCCGACATCTGCGGCTTTGACGGCTCCGCTTCTGAAGAGCTTTGCGCCCGCTGGGTGGCCATGGGTGCCTTCTACCCTTTCTCCCGTGCCCATCACAGTAGCGGGAATGTCAACGCGTACCAGGAGCTGTACCGGTGAGCCACCCGATGCCCCCCCCCCCCCCTCTTGCCCTCGAGACACTATGCCATTGGCATGTCGTACGGCTTTGTATGGTCCCCCTCCGCCCGCTGGGTGGCCACCCGGGGGGGGGGGGTCTCCATCCCTTCCCCGCCCCCAACACACGAGGAGCGGGAACATCAACGCGTCACGACAGCTGTACCTGCGAGTCCCCAGGCGTCCTGAGTCCCTTGCTAAGGACATAAACGGATCAGAAGGTGGTTTCGATTTTCTTTTTCAGATCAAATAGGACCTGGGGGCGACATCAGGTCATTTAGTCGGCCTGCTCCCCAACCCCCCCCCCCCCTTTTTTCGGGGCGGCTCACCTTGCCGTCGAGGTATCCTTATGAGAATCTCTTTGTGGGGGAGCACACCTGCGGCTGCAGCGGGTGCCCTCTGGGGGAACCTGCACGCTCGCTGGGTGGCGGTGGGGACGTCCTGACACTTCTCTGTCGGGAGAATGAGACGTAAGGATGTGATGCTGTTGGGGGGTGGGGGGGTGGTGCCCACCCCCCTCCCCCCCCCCCCCCACACTCCCCAGCATCAGAAAGATGCTAGAAATCCAGGAGGTCTATCTGTCAGGCAGCACACACACACACACACACACACACACACACACACACACACACACACACACACACACACACACACACACACAGAGGGAGGGACAGGGGGTTAAGCGAGGCAGAGAGAGAAGGGGGGGGGAGAGGTCTCTAGAGAGAGGAGGGGGGAGTTGAAGGGGATAAACATCATTTCACCATAAGTAAGACCCAGAATACCGCATTGTACTTAACAGTGAATGACACCATAAATATAGTTCTTCTTGTCCGGATCCAGGTGGGAGAAAGTGAAGCTGGTAGCGCAGGCGGCTCTCGCAAGGAGGTACACGCTCTTGCATTACCTGTACACGACCTTCTTCTTCTCCAGCGTGTCGGGAGGCCCCGTCATGAAGCCTCTCTTCTTTGCTGCTCCGCGTGATGCCGCAGCCAGGCAGGCCAGTTATCAGTTCATGTGGGGGGATGCTCTGCTCGTCGCGCCCGTGGTGTGCTTACTGGCTTCTTGGGCCCGGTGCCAGCTATTCTGCGGACTGATCTTTTGAAGGGATACATGGGTGGTGAAGGCGTAGTTATGAATGCGTGGTGAATGTATGGTGAAGGCGTAATATGAATGCGTGGTGAATTTATGGTGACGGAGTGATCATGAACGCGGTGTGAATGCATGGTGAAGGCTTGTGTTATGAATGCGTGGTGAATGCATGCCTGATGTCATATGATTATGATAGCCTGATATGGTTATGAATGCCTGGTGCCCTTGCATGTATGGCTGGGAGTTGTGAGGTGTGGCAGTACAATCTATTTTGAGGAATAATTGATGTGTGTGTGCCTTTGCATGTACGCCAGGAAGCGTGTGCGTGGTTAAGCCGTCTCTTATGTTGAAGGGTTAATGGATGTGTATCCCCTTGCATGTACGGCAGGAAAATTGTGCATGGCATGGTAGTCTGATGTGTTGAAGGGATTGCGGATGTG
>KV908384.1:266066-273566 GCA_002005505.1 Botryococcus braunii
TACCCTGCCTATTGCGGGATCTGCGAAAAGATCTTTGCATACAAGCAAAAGTTCAATCTGCCCCCAGAGGCTGAGCTACACTCGAAGCGCACTTCGTCCGAGAACTGCTCCTACACCGTTTCGGGTGCATGCGTATATCCGCGAGTGGCCATATCCGGAGTTCATTGCAGAAGTGAAGGCCGCCTTCCCTGACAAGGCCATTGCAACGGTTGAGGAGGCTCGGGTGAGGTCCTTTGTGCGAGCCTTGTTATGCCATCTATCTTGCTCGGTCTAGGATGGAGCTCTGGGCCGGCCTTAGGAAACAATTTGGATATGGTTGGTTTCAGGGCAGCTATATACAAAGAATTAGTTAACAAGAAACACAGGCATCTGCACTCATATTTCTAGGAACACGATGAATGGCAGGATTTAGGATCTCTAAACTTGAAAGCTACAAGGACTTGCATTTTGCAGAAACAGAGAGGTAGGCAGCTCCATGAGGGTTTTAGCATGGTGATTAACGACATGTTTCACCTGAACACAGCCCTGTTGTTACACCTGGTCACAATTCCACAACCTTGGCATAAAGTGGCTCGTGGCCGCATGGGGCACCTCCGACTTCAGTAACAGCCATCTATGAAATGCAGGTTCTGTTTTCAGAAGATGGATACACTTATCTGGATGTAAGGCCTGCACTGGAGCTGGAAGAGGTTGGCAAGGTCAAGGACTCTGTGAACATTCCTCTGTACAACTCTGTCCGCAAGTTCAACTCTGAAACCAGGCAGAAGGTACGGATCCGTCCTGAGTTTTGCAAACATGGGACCATTACTTCCATGCGACTTGCATGCACCCGCATTTGGTGACCGTTTTTTAAATCAAAGCGAGCTCTCTGTCTCCTTGCTCTCACCCCCCTCCCCCCCCCAACGTTGAAGTTAGAAATCTCGATTCTTGTCTCCCTCCTTCCTCGGTTTCTCACTCGAGGCTTATCCTTCTTATGCTACACTGACCCTGTCCCTCTCCTCCGCTAGGGCGGCCATGCTTTCCGCATACATCTTAGTGTGAACCCCTGCTCCTTGCCCCCCCCTCCTCCTTCTCTCTCCCCCCCACCCCCCCCCCCCCCCCCCTCTCTCTCTCTCTCCTCTCTCTCTCTCTCTCTCTCTCTCTCTCTCTCTCCTCTCTCTCTCTCTCTCTCTCTCTCTCTCTCTCTCTCTCTCTCTCTCTCTCTCTCTCTCTCTCTCTCTCTCTCCCCCCCCCCCCCCCCTCTCGCCCCCGTCCCCCCCTCTCTCCCACTCCCTCTCCCTCTCCCGATCCTTCCCCACGGGTGAGTGTGCATGTGAGCACTTAAGAGGCGTGCTTGTACACACACACACACACACACACACACACACACACACACACACACACACACACAAACACACACACACACACACACACACACACACACACACACACACACACACACACACACACACACACACACACACACACGCGCGCGCGCGCGCACGCACCCGCGCGCGCGCATGCACAGGCAGGAGTGCGGACGGTAGCAGGCGCCCCGCCCCCCCCCCCCCAGCCCCCCTCAAACCCCAAACCACAGTGTGCTACCTCCTCCACACGTCCCCCCCCCCTCTCTTGCTGGGCAAGGCCAGGCTCAACCGATGCTCTACACTTGACAATCACCACCTCCAGGGCCCCAATCCCAACGGCTCTTCCAAGCCAAGGGAGCGGGGGTACTCGACACCGTGCACATGCCCGCTCTATGTACCCATCCTTGCAAGAAAGCGGAGCACCATTCGCAATTCCAAGTTCCTTTCAGCAGAGCTCTTTTGCATGTCCTTGCAGGAAGTGGTGAAGACCGAGAATGAGAAGTTCAAGGAGCAGATTGAGAAGAGGTTCCCCGACAAGGGGGCCAAGATCCTGGTGGCCTGCAGCGACGGGCGCAACTACAGCATGGACGCTTTGGAACAGCTGGACGAGATGGGCTACACCAACCTGGTGGGGCTCAAGGGGGGCTACTATGCCTGGTTCCGCGTCTTCGACAACAAGCTGAACCGTAGGTGTGGGCCAATTGCCTCGACCCGCCTGCCCGCCGCCCTTGTTTGCTTATGGAGGCGCAATCAGTTCGCATTGTTGCTCCCGCGGAGTTCTAACTAGCAAACATGCAATTGTCCCCCCCCCCCCCCCGCTTCTCCCCCGCGGGACAAGATAAATGGGGGGCGGACAAAGGGGGAAATAGAAGAAATGAAGCCTTTTTTTGTCCGTGATTGGAATGAAGAAGTAGACTTTCTTTGGGCTTCCGGCTCGCTGCTCGGCAGGTGTGACAGCGGGGCAGTCAGAATGAATCCTCAGGGGGCTTGACTCTTGCTCTGGCTGGCCTCTCTTCGTCCACGCTTGATTTACATTCATCCACGCTTGATTTTGAGAAAACAACAAAAGAAACATGCGGGGGGGAAAAAAAAACCCAAACCCAAACTCAAACCCAAAACCCAAACCCAAACCCAAAAAAGAACCAAAAAGAAAAGTCTATGCTTTGGGAAAAATGTGGGAAAAGGGGGGGGGGGGAAGAGGAGGGGAAAATTGCACAAAATATACAATGGCCGGATACATGAGTCAGAGTCCATAGCGCACAGAGTCCCACATGTGTACAGCATTCCTCGTATGGGCTGTACGCTGGCCAACTTTGATAAGCTTTTATCTTCTTTCTGAAAAGACACTGGCTGGGATGCGTGCAGGCGTGTGCAGGGCGAGTACTCGGAGACCTTCACACATGACGGAGACTCTTGCGGGATCCACAGCTCAGGGGCGGGCTTCGAAAAGGTTGATGCGATTGAGGCCTGGGTCCCCCCGTCATACTGATCACCCATCAAGGCCCTGGGTCCCCCTGCAGTGCTTGCACGTGATCGAGGCCCTGGTCCCGTGCACTAGCAGGACTGGGTCCCCCTGTAGTACTGGGCCCGCGCCCGCACCCGCGCCCGCCACATTATTTAGCCTGGATCCCCCTGCAGTATTAGGCCTGGGTCGCCCCAGAGTTCTTGGCATGGGTCCCCCCGCGGTACTTGGCATGGGTCCCCGGGCAGTACTGGGCCTGCCTCCCCTCCCCCCCCCCCCCCCGCCCCCTTTTCTTCCCCCCAAGCAAATCTGATCCGCGATCAAAGCTCCCCCTCCCCCCCCGGGGGGGGGGGGGGAGGGGGTGCAATGCTGAAGTCAGCTTCAAAGCAACAGTTGAGCAGCTCTGGCGCACGTCTGCCTTCTTTGAACGCAAGGAGAGAGACATGGCATAACCAGGGGAGCGTCATTGCAATTGCCCTGTGGAGAGGGAGAGGGGAGGCAGGCAAGGGGGACAAGGGGGGATAGGAGGGCAGTATTCCCCGGTGCGAAATTTGAGAAAGACAAAACTGCTAGTTGTCTCACAATCCCCGCCGGTCGCTCTCCCCTCTTCCCCCCACCCCCCCCCCCCCCCGGGGGGGCTTTTTCATTTGTGGATGTTGGAGCAGCATTCCCAAGTCAGTGACATGTCGCGCCAGTTGAGGCAAAAGATCAAGCTTCGGTGTTGGTTGGTGACCTTTTGGGGCGATGTTCTTGCTACTCGATTGTAAAAGGAGCTGGCCTGAGAGGCTCTCAAAGGTCTTCTTGGATGACTTACTTGATACTGCCTTGTGGAAGGAGCTGGCCTGAGAGGCTTTACTGGGTCTGCTTGGATGACTTCCTTGATACTACGTTGTGAAAGGAGCTGGCCTGAGGGTCTTTCAATGGTCCTCTTGCATGACTTCCTTGCTACAGGATGGGGAATCACACTGGCTTGAGAGCCTTATGGATGACTTCCTGGATGATTTCCTTGCTACCGGACTGTGGAGCAAACTCGTCTGAGAGCCCTTTTCACAGGCTTTGAACCTCTCAGCAAGCCAATCCTTGTGTGCCTGTCAAAAAGGGGACATTCTCAAAGTTGTTGCCAGAATTTTTGGCATAAATTGGGAGGATACTTGTCGTAGGTTTCCTAGTTTCAAAGTTTTTTTTGGTTATGGAACTTTTCGTCTGTTAAGAGGTTCTGCTGTGCACCGCAAGAGTTTGCAAAGCAAACTCTTTACTTGGTACAAGTTCCATCCTCCAACCGTTGCGTGTTAAGAGTTTTTCCATCCTCAACGATTAATGACAATCAATAGTGTTTGTTCGTTTCGTCCTCCATCGTCCAACCATTGTTGTTAAAGAGTTAATCTTTTGCCCAATGTGTGGCTTGGCCTCGAACAGGGACGGCTATTTCAAGATAGCGCATCATGCATGGTTTAAGAAATACTATTAATTAATCCTTTGAATAATAGTACTGATAATAGTATTATCAGCGCACGCGAAGGCTGAATCTCCCAGATCTTCTGGTAGCAGCCAATGATACGCCTCTCCTCCCTTTAGAAAACCTCAGTTGGTGCCATCAACTTTATGGCTTTATCAACCATAACTTGGACATGACTAGGGGCATACCAATGTGTGAGGTGTATAGGGTATTGTTATCAGAGATTTTAAAGTGGGGTGTAACTGGGGTGTAAGGGTAACGTTGAACTGGGGTGTAAGCGGGATATGAGTGGGATGTAGCTAGAGTACAACAGGGATGTAAGGGTAATGTTTACCGGGGTGTAAGCAGGACATGAGTGGGGTGTAAGTGGAGTGTGTAACTGGGATGTAAGGGTAACGTTAACTGGGGTGCACGCGGGAAATTAGTGGGGTTGAGGTAATAGCAGAGGTGCAAGTACTGAGTACTTGAAAGTTGGGGTAATATTTGGCGGTTAGAATAGGCTTCACTCTTAATTCTTAATTACAGCAGGACTCAAAATGTGCTCCCTTGCACCAGCTGATCCCCCCTGCAAGAGAATCGAAATACGGTTCTCCCCGATGGCGATGTACATCCTCCAAAGTGGATCGTGTGGATACCTGCAAGTCATAAAATATAGTTTAAAGATCGACACATGGCCGCGCTGTACTAGAAATGATTTCGCTACTAAGGTGCCATTGGCTGTGCCGCCTTGAGCCCCGCCCCAGCCACTGACAGCTTGTTACTAACAGGGTTAGTCCTTTATTAACCGGTGTTCAGCGACTATCCCCGATTGCGGTACATCAGCAAAGCTACAGTCGAACTTCACCAAAAGGACACTCGATCCTGATTCCCTGCCTGCGATGTTTTTGGAGATGGGAAATCAAATTCAAACCGAGGTTTTCAAGGGTAGTACTGGATGACACCTTAAACAGTTCGTTGCAATGACGAACATAGTATTTGTCTGAGCACCGTGGCTTTTACCTGCTGCTTGGTGTGCGACACACGGGGAGGGACGGAAGAGGGAGGGGGGAAGGGGAAGGAGGGAGGAGGGGGGGCGAGGGAGAGGGGGGAGAGGGAGGGGGAAGGGGGGGGGGAGAGAGAGAGAGAGAGAGAGAGAGAGAGAGAGAGAGAGAGAGAGAGAGAGAGAGAGAGAGAGAGAGAGAGAGAGAGAGAGAGAGAGAGAGAGAGAGAGAGAGACAGAGAGAGAGAGAGAGAGAGAGAGAGAGAGAGAGAGAGAGAGAGAGAGAGAGAGAGAGAGAGAGAGAGAGAGAGAGAGAGAGAGAGAGAGAGAGATGTGGGAGGGGGGGGAGGGGAGAGGGAGGGAGGGAGAGGGAGGGAGTGGGAGGGAGGGGGAGAGGGAAAGGGGGAGGGAGAGACGGAGAGGGAGAGGGAGAGGGAGAGGGAGGGGGGTGTAAAGACCAGGGTGGTTTGGATGGCCCTTGCCCAAGCTTCCGCTTATTGCGTCTCAAGGGTTGCATCTTCAGGTTTTCAGACTCAGGAGTTCAGAATAGGCTACCCCATTTGTTGAGAATAGGCTACCCCATGTGTCTGCACATTTCATCATGCATGGAAAAAGTGTGCCGTGCCCTCTGGGCTGGACTCTGTGCCGTTCAGCGGACACCAAACTTAGGAAAAAGAAGATTCACCTCACTTCTTCCTGCGGTACGGCACACCGATCATGTGGACGAGGAATTATTCGACCCGAATGCAACAAACGGAGTCCCGATTACCAAGATCACAAGCTTGCGTGGAGGAATTGAAACCGGTTTCGAGATATTTGATTCATCAGTTGCCTTGTAAAAGCCCATTTGTTATTTACATCCTGAAGTTATACATAAGGAGAGGATTGATTGAGATTTGTTGTTGATAATGACGTTGTACAGTCGATCTGGGGTGTTTGCGCAACAACGCATTACGTGTGGGAATGAACTCCCAACAAAAGGTCGTCACACAATGTATGCTGAGGTACCAAAGCTTCATAGGCGTCTGTGGGACGATTCAAACCTGGTTCGTGGTCCATTTGTACGACGCTTTGTACGGGTATTGCCCTTACTTGTGTATACTACTTCGCTGTACGAGTTGAACATTTACATACTGGAGTAAATGAATTCTCTGGGTTTTACTTCTGATTTTGCATTGCTGCAGGACATAAAAGTCAAAGCAGGTGACCCGGAGGCAAAACCTGTGCCGATGACCCGTGAACAAGCTTATCAGATTCTTGGTATTTCCGACAAGGTCGACACAAGCTTTGATGATGTTTTGAAGCTAAAGAAGAAGCTTGTGAATGAAGTGGCGAACGATGGAGACAGGCTCTTGGAGGTCTTGGCCCTCTGTTCTCCTCACAGAGCCCTGCCCTGTTCTACAAACATACGACCAACGAGGCATTATATTAGTACGTCGGTAATGTAATGTAATTTGATCCTTCTGGCTTATTCCATCCGCCAAAAAATCATTGCCAGGACCTGCACAACTTTGAATTTTTGGTTTGAGGCCTGTACTAGTGATCATGGCCGAATACTTTAGCCTCCTAAAATCTTCGTCTGTGTGGCAGATTGAAACCGCATATGATATTATCTTAATGGAGCGGATGAAGCTCCGATTAAGTGGGGTGACAAAAGTTGCACAGAATGTCAAATATGCCGACGTGCCGACTAAGCCGAAACCAAAGGTACTTCCCTTGATTTGCCCTTCATTGAAGGCTGTCTCCTGCATAAATATGTGTTCTTTGTCTTGCCTCAGAATGTCCTTCTCTGATGTTGCACCATTCCTGTGAGAAGCGTACCCTCTCGTATCTCTAACACAGGTCCAGTTCTTTTGACATGCAAAGCCAAGCATTTTGTTTTGTGGCACCCAAGGCAAAACTGCCATCTCATTTCTGGCGATTGGCTCCTGCTTGAAGTATGAGGGTAGATGGGATCGGAATAATTTGCTCGTGCCTGTTGCTCATGGACATTGGTCTTGCCTCTCGCTGTGCAGTGCAATGGGGAAGAGGGAGCGAAAGAGAAAAAGGGGGGGGTAAGAGGAGAGGGGGAGAGAGGGGGGGGGGAGAGAGAGAGGGGGTCAGAGAGGGGGAGAGCGGGGGAGGGGGGTGGAGAGAGATAGGGGGGGGGGAGCAACTGCTGGGATCCTGACAGTTGTACGGGTTGTCTGTCGCCTCCTGGATCCCTGTGTCAAGGATGGGTTATACCAAGCTTCTGCCAAGCGTGGATGGCCCGTTG
>KV908384.1:278566-293566 GCA_002005505.1 Botryococcus braunii
AGGCAGAGGATGGTAGGAGGGCATGAGCAGGAGCTAGTGGCTGCAAGCGGGAGCCAGGAAGGGGGGGGGGGGAGGGGGAGGGGAGAGGACGAGCTGTCGAGTCGATCGGCTCCGGGGAGAGGCTTCAGGTTCTGAAGGTCAGATACATTTTTGTCGAATTACGCCTGTGCCTAAGCTTAAGGGAGTGCTTGCAGCAGGGCAGGAGCACAATGTGGATAACGTAAGCACACGTGTTGAGAGCAGAAGCACACACATGCGATCCTCTTGAGCCACAGCGACGGGTTCTGGACGTGGTGTGTTTCCTTCATGCCTTAGTTCTCGGGCAGAGGCACGTTTCAAAGCAACCATACACGTGTCGATAGACCCACGATGTGCCATAACACTTCTCCACCAGCTGCTGGATTGTGGCCCGGGTGGGGGCGCCTGGAGGCGCGCGTGTGTCTGTCAGTACGTGAAGGTGGTCGCTGGAGCAAAGTGGAGATGGCGGCAGGTGGAGACTCGTGAGTTTGTCCGTACGCAGTGGCGGCACACGCGGGTGTTTGTCGGTACACAGTTCCAGCACCGCGCGGTTCAGTTGTCGGTACACAGTAGCAGCACGCGCATGAGTTGTCGGTACACAGTAGCAGTACGCGCGTGAGTTGTGGGTACACAATAGCAGCACACGCGTGAGTTTGTCGGTACACACTAGCTCCACACACGTGGGTTTTGTCGGTACACAGTTGCAGAACGCGCGCGAGTTGTCGGTACACAGTACCAGCACCCGCGTGAGGTGTCGGTGCACACTAGCAGCACACACGTGAGTTGTTGGCACATAAGAGCAGCAGCTGGCCATTCAGAGGGGATGGTGGGAAGTTGAGTTGAGTTGGGCAACCTGTTTGTGCAGAGTCAATTGTGGATAGCTGGATATCAAGTGGGTGGCCACCCACTTGATATCCATGGATAGCTGGATATCAAGTGGGTGGATAGCTGGATATCAAGTGGGTGGATAGCTGGATATCAAGTGTGGAGGGGGGGGGGGCGCAGGTAGGGATGTGTAGGTTGCCTTGAGATTGTTGCTGTGGCTTGAACAAAGTTGTAATGGCGGCAAGTGGACATGCCCAAATTGAGGCATGTGGGGCAGTTGGGGATCTGCGCGTCGCCTTCAGAGATCATGGCTGTTGGCAGAACGAAGTTGTTGTTCTTGCGCATTGACATGCCCATTACGAGGCCAGTGGGGATCTGCGGGTTGGCCTTTGGATCGTAGCGGTTGCTGGAATGACGTTGTTGTGGCGGCACGAAAACATGCCCACGTGGAGACATGTGGGGCAATGGGATCTCCTGGCTGCCTTTAGATCGACTAAAGGCTATCGTGGCTGGTATCATAGGTGTTGATGAAACCGAGTTGTGAGGGCGGCATGTGGGACATGCCCTGCTTGTATACAGGGAGGGCAGCGCCCGGAAGTCATTGAGAACACAACAATTGAGGGGGGAAAGACGACACATATTTGAAACATTTTGCTTCATTTTATTGTTTGGAGTCTCTTTTGATTTTACATATGATAAGAGGAAATTATACCCCCACACTCCTCACCAACAAAACCAAAACCCCCAAAAACTGAAGCCTAGCCCCCCCTAGGGGAGCTTTTCATTTTACGAGTCCGGTTGAATTTAGAAACTGGTATTCTAGATATTTGGAAGGTATGAACCGGGTTCATTAGTAAAACGAATTTCCCCATGGGTGCCCCAAAGAACTTCCGCGGTCCCAAGTGGCTCCCAAGGAGGACTCCCAAAAGCCTCCCAAAACAAGGGCTCCCAACTGAGCCATAAGGCGAACTCCAAAACGGGTCCCCAGAAAAGTCAGGGCCCAACCGAGTCCCAAGGGATAGCTCCTAAAGGCATCCCAAGAAGAAGGGTTTCAAACGGGAACTTCCCATATAGGTGTGGGGACTTCCCATATATGTTCCCATAATTTCGTTCTCCATATATATATAGCTATCCACGCAAGGACTTCCTAAGCAACCCCAAAACCAGTCCCTCCCAAAGGACCCCCAAAGTACACAAGGACTTCCTAAGCAACCCCAAAACCAGTCCCTCCCAAAGGACCCCAAAGTACACAAGGACTTCCTAAGCAACCCCAAAACCAGTCCCTCCCAAAGGACCCCCAAAGTACAGTCCCAAACCTTTCCCAAAATAGCCCAGGTCCCAAAAGGGTTCCCACAAATAATACTTAGTATTAAGAGTGAAGCGTTATCCTAACCACACACCAGGGCCAAATCATCCCTTCCCAACGCGATCCCAAAGCCTGGTCCTGCCAGAGCCTTGCCAATGAGTTTCACAAGGGACGGATCAAAAAGAAGGGTTCCCATTGCCATCCCAACAAAAAACTCCCTAACCACCCCCGAAACATCGTCCCTCCCAAAGGACCCCCAAATTAAAAATCCCCAAACCCAAATTAAAAATCCCCAAACCTTACCCAAAATCTTGGTATCCCAGAAGAGTCCCATGTATACCTCCCAACACGATGTTTTTCTCTTGCCTTTTTCTTTTTCTTTTGCCCAAAGCCTTGTCATCCCACGGCCTTCCCAAGCGTACCTCCCCTGAAGCCCCCAAAATAAAAAATTCCAATACACTTGGAAAAAAGTTTAAGTGTGAATGACCCGGCACATGCGCAGACGAGATTATGTAAGCACCACCAATACACTTCCCAAGCGCATCCTCCTACAGGACTCAAGGGCATCCATGCCGTCAAATATTACATCAAGCATTTCCTTGATGGCGCATCCACCCCCTGTGAAGAGCTCGATTCGACCATGGCTTCGTACATGATTTGTGGAATGTGAAAGGAGGCGGGTGTGCGATGTCCGAGCGCCCGGATCCGGGTGAGGGGCCGACCGGAAT
Source organism: Botryococcus braunii (assembly GCA_002005505.1). Taxonomy (NCBI): domain Eukaryota; kingdom Viridiplantae; phylum Chlorophyta; class Trebouxiophyceae; genus Botryococcus; species Botryococcus braunii. Next base: position 281,444 of record KV908384.1, read on the forward strand.
CTGGCAAGAGAGCACTTCAGAGATTAGGTCACGGAAACACTTAGCCCTTGTGTACATCGGTGGAATGACTGCGTCTGCCGTCCTTCTCAATATTGCCGGCAGCTTCTGTGGCACGAGGGCACCATCCCAGGGTGAACCGTCAACATGCTTCGACCCGAGTGCTAAGCTACGCCTTGACTAATCGACCATCCAATTGCAGACCCCTACAACTATCTGGGTGACACGCGGACCCAAGCAAGGGGTTGGGGGGGGGGGGGAATGTCCATATGTGCGTCGATTGTTGAGCGTCCCTATTGCCCGGATACAACTTGAATGGAAGGTTATATCCTACAAAGTTTCGTCTGAAACTAAGCAACGCAAATACTAAGACACCTACAACTTTCTAGACTCAATCTTGAAAGGGGTTGGGTATGGCCTGGGGGCCTACAAAGGCCCCAACTGAGACACAGGGCAGATCAGGTGGGCCTCAAAGGCAATGCGCTCCCGCAGCTCGAGGGGCACTCTGTCCATGGCACCCCACAATGCCAGCGACGGCGAGGGGGCACCAGCTCGGGCCAGCGTCTTCCCTTTATAAGAAAGAAAGAAAGAAAGACCCCTGCAAGGGCTCTGGCCCCCTCCCCCCTCACCCGGACCAGCTCATCCAACGGCGGCGGCAAGGGGCCCTCCATCCTCTGTGCCAAGTACAGAACCATATTCCAATCATCCTCTTCTCCCCTGGTTGATGAAACAGCAATGCCCCGAGCTCTACGGGTCAACGTGGAAACAGCAATGCCCCGGCTGTACAGGTCAGCGTCTGCGCCTTTACCCATGCCAGATTCCACCTTCCTTCCAACCATCTTCCTTTTCCTAATGCCAGATGCATCACCTCGCAAACGTACCGCAGCACCTCGAGGCTCGGTTGAATATTACCCAGACCCGTGAAGAGGTTATGTGTAGCTGGATAGCCATCTGCAGGAAAGCCAAGAGCGAGTCCGTGCTCGAATGCGCATTTCACGCACTCCACCGACCCTCCCATTATAGCAGCTGCGACTGTCTTTGCGGACCAAGGCGCACCGTGCTCAAGTGCGTACCGCAAGGAACCGACTTGGCCTACGATTGCTGCCCACTCGGCATGGTCGCCCTCCAGTATACACCCCAGCCCATGCACGCATTGAAGCATCTCCTCGCCATGCTCAACTGCATTCGTTACGTCGTACCTCTGCCACTGTGGTGGACGGCTGAGTTGTAATGCAAGATGTAGGCACGCCAAACTGTTGAATTTGATTGCAAGCTGAGCCGGGTGGTAATTACTCCTTGGGCCTGGAGACTGGTACCCATTGTCATACAGAGCCTGCATGCAGTCAGGGCTTGTGGCAGCGATTGCCTCATCCATGGCTCACTTGAAGTCACCTCTCTGAAGGTTGTCACGACTCCGTTGGAGGCAGTAGCGGAGGACCTCTTTCCCGGAGACTGCTGCCCAGCTGCCACACATGGGTCCCACGTGCAGCCAGCCCGCTCCAGGAAGTCCAAGCAGGCGAGGCTTCCACCCTTGGCTGCATGAGAGAGCAAGTTGGACTTCTGCACGAGACTCGGATCCAGGCAAACAAGATTCTGGAGAATTTGGAGGCGGCCTGAACGGGCCGCACTCTGAGCTGCTGGCGACCATTCCATACAGCCAGCCCTGTAGACCCCATGACAAGGATTACTTATTTACTTATTATTCCACACGCGTGCTATTCTGTTTGTCACCGGTGGTTGATGAGTCTACCCATCGCCAACGTATGCGGATGCTCAAATCGTTAGTTTGTGTGACCATGTTTGTCATTGGCCGTGGCTCTTGCACCAAATACCTCTGGACAGAAAGAAAAGCCCGGCGACTGTAACCACAAAGGAGAGAGGGCAGGCTGGGAAGTCCTGAGTAACTCAGGCTGAGTTCGTGCAGAAAGTCATTGTAACATTCAAAGCCCTTGATGTTACCTCTTCAGAAGTTCAAGGCATTCCCAGTGGCCATTTGATGCGGCCAAAGAGGTCAAGCTCCCCATCAAAGTGCCTCCAAACAACCAGCCTGCCAGGTAGTGCATGACATGATCAGATGCCAGCACCCTCTCCAGTACGGCATGGTCGCCTGAGCTGGCAGCACAGTCCGAGACCTCAGGGAAGTTGTAGGGGCATCCTCGTTTTGCCGCCAAGGCCAGGACGTCAGCCTTACCCTCGCGTGCCGCGATGTGGGAGATCCAGGCAGACCGACAGCCCGCATCGAGGAGCGCCTCCAAACAAGATGGTGTAGGTTGCTGCACCGCACAGCAATACAGCTTGTACTCGAGGACGAAGGGCCTGGTGTTCCCATAGAGAGGTAACAGCTCTGAAAAATTCTTGTCCTGCTCCCAAAGGTCTTAAATGTCCCAGCCGCACATTGCCTGGAGGTCGGGCGGCCATCCAGAAGAAAAGATCCAAGCTAAGATGCCTGCATGGCCGCTGCTGCAGCCTGCTATTGCTGCTTCAAAGGCTTGAGACTTTCTGGCTTCTCCTGCTGTCGCCCAGTCTGGGCTGTCCAGGGAAAGGAACAGCCCCTTCTCACAGAGGTCGCCAAGGCAGTGCAGGTGGCCTGCCCGGGCTGCATCCACATGGTCCCGGCAGCCCTGCACCCCAACACGAATGTATCAATGCAGGGTATGCTCAACCAGCCTGCGATCTGAGTCCAACAGTGCATGGAAGCACCAAATGAACCACCATGTTGACAGCCTTCCCCTCCCCCCCCCCCCAAAAAAAAGGCTCTCACTCATGTCCCCCAGCGTTCTCCACGTCCTATCGTCCCTTACTTCCTCGCTCTCCACCCCCTTGCCCCCCCCTCTCTCTATCTCTCTCTCTCTCTCTCTCTCTCTCTCTCTCTCTCTCTCTCTCTCTCTCTCTCTCTCTCTCTCTCTCTCTCTCTCTCTCTCTCTCTCTCTCTCTCCCCCCCCCCCCTCTCTCTCTCTCTCTCTCTCTCTCTCTCTCTCTCTCTCTCTCTCTCTCTCTCTCTCTCTCTCTCTCTCTCTCTCTCTCTCTCTCTGTCTTTCTCTGCTGGGACGGAAAAAGATTAGATTGGCCCTACTCTTCACCAGCCAGCACATGCCATGTGGGTAATAATGAGCAATGGTCCTCAGGACCATTACCCTAAAGTTTCCTGCAGGCTCAAATGAAATTTCAGTGCATTAGCATATGCATCAGGCCCCACTCCTTACTGTGCAGTGTCATTGGGTCTTGATGTATTTCCACTTGCCCCTTTAACTTTCCCCACCTGCCCCCCTCCCAGCTTCCGCATAAAAACTCTTTGGAGAAGCTGGGCTAGTTTCCACACTCTATGGAGACTGAAAGTACCTAACTGGCAGGCCGGAGGCAAAAAGCTATAAAAGGAGCAACAGGGGGCTTGTCTGCGACAAAAGGGAAAACAGCTACCCATTTCCTTGTCAAACACTGTTCACGAAAAACCTTCATGTGGCTGGCAGAATGTAAAAGGCCAGTTTGTGGGGTGACGGGCGGCGGCCAACTTCCAGGAAAAGTTGGCACCACAGCCCCAAAAGAGCTAATCGTCTAGAGCAATTTGGACGCACCATACAGCTCGTCATTGTTTCTAAAGCTTCATTCTCGATGAGGCCTATTGCAGGCATCGTCTCGGAAAGGTTCATGCTCACAACCCCGCCACTTGGTGGCGGGCCGCCACCGGCACCTTGAGGCCCCATATGGGTTCAAAGTAGAATCCCAAATGGTCCCAACTGTTGCATCTCAAAAATAAAACGACACAGGAAGATATTTGGTTAGGACGTTCCCGGTTGCATCCTTGTTTTCAGTAACAGTCGAAAATGCAGGGATCAGAGTTGGCTAGAAGCCGTGCTGAGAGTTTCATGTGATTTATAAATCAGCTGGTGGAAAAGGATAAGGTAACTGAAAGATCCAGGGTATTGAAACTCCAGCACACTACCAAGATGTAGATGCTCTCATTCATCTGATCATCGAAGATTGGTTTGATGGGAGTCCCATCATGGGACGCGTCAAGCGGTTGGTCAGTGACCAATGGTCACCCCTTTAAAGCAGGTATCACCGATCCCTACTCCCGGACGAATCGGACGGGATCGGTGTGTGTTCGGTGCTGTTGTCGGTGATGTTCGGGGCCCTGGGCCAGGGCGGGCCCTCTTGATATGATGAAGGAATAGAACCTGTCTCGAGTAGGATACCCATGAAGAAGAAGAAACTCAGCCCACATGGCTGAAGAGATGGAAAACCAAACACAGAAGCAGCAATACACCGAGAGAAACCAAAAACAAACCCTAAGAAACAAGACCAATCAAGGCCAGACACAAACCCACAGTAGCGAGTGGTGAGCCGATAGCACGAAGGAAGGGGCAGGAGAAGCCCCAGAACCATGGACCAGGGTACGCCGCCCCTGGCAACTTGAGGTGACATATGACTTCAAAAGCAAATCCTGCGTGGTCCCACCCGAGGCCTCCTTCACATACCGACACGAGGAGATATCTGGATAGGCACCTGGCGGGAACTACAGGTAGACCCTAATTGAATCCTTTTTGTCGGTCACAGTGTTTCTAATACTCGAGAATGCGAGTGTCTCTGTCACGAGCTCGTGCTGAGGCTAGAGTTCCTTAAAAATAGAATAAACCTGGTGTAAAAGGATCAGAACTTCCTAGTATTCGGAGTTTTGCAACTCCAGCACAACACCTTCGATCATCGGAGCTTGATGGGACGCTCCTTGCATCAAGCTAAACCCTGTTTCGAGGACACCGATCGCTACTTCCGGCCGAATCGGATGGGTCAATTGATTTGAGAAAGGAAGATCGACCCGTACCAACCTTACCTTCAAGAATTGGAAGCCATTCAGTGGCGCATGCGGCAGTGCCGAGCCACCTCTCAATTTTCATGAAGTAGATTACCGTACCTACGTGTTTTCCTTTGGAAGGGGAAGTCACCCTTTAGCTGTGTGTGCGAGCGCGCCCAGGCTTGCCTGCATGTTTGCCTGTGTGCGGTGGCGGGTGTGCGTGCGTCTGCGTGTGTGGGCGCGCGCGCGCGCGCGCGCGTGTGTGTGTGTGTGTGTGTGTGTGTGTGTGTGTGTGTGTGTGTGTGTGTGTGTGTGCGTGTGTGTGTGTGTGTGTGTGTGTGTGTGTGTGTGTGTGTGTGTGTGTGTGTGTGTGTGTGTGTGTGTGTGTGCACGCGCCCTCGTGCCCCAAATGCTCAAATTCCACGGCCCACTCGTGCTCACAGGGTGCCCCGGAATGATCCCATTATGCTGCACATGATGCAGGAAGAAGAACGGCCAACAATACATGGCAACACCAGTAACCCCAGATGGCCCTGGTATCACCAGTAACGCCACGTGGCCTGGTCCAGATGGCCCGCCAGCAGTGCACGTGATTTGCAGTACACACACGTCCCTGTACAACGTGCCACAACAGCAACCCGACGCATTACAAATTAGTTATAATATTACAAGACAGCGTTTTTTCACATGCCAGCCCACACGAGCCAGTGGTGCAAGGACATGCACATCGGTACTACATTCTCGCCTCCCCTCTCGGACCACCCACAGCCAATCTAAAACAGACCCCGTCAGCACTCCCGTCAGCACAAAACTCACAAGATGAAGGGAGTAACACCTGATGACACACTAAGTGATATTGCCGGCACGGCTTCAATGATTTCAGCGGCTGGACAACTCCTTTTGCCGCCTACCTAGACTATATCCATGAACTTGCACCGCTATCGTCACAGGCACACGCATCAGAACCTGAAGCCACATGCCGAAGACAAACAGGGGCCCCATGAAACACTGCAGCCACATAAAGCCACGTGCCTATGACTCACATGGCCCTTTGCAGCTACACGAACCCATGTGCCTATGACTAATGGCGGCTCTCTTTTTGATGCAGCAGAATCCAGGTTGCCACATGAAGCCAAATGCCTAGGGTGTAAAGAGGGGCATTTAAACGCCGCAGGGATCCACGTGGGTGTGACTAACGGGGCAGCCACATGAATTCACGACCTGCCTAGGATTCAGGGACCCCTTGCAGCCTCATGTCACCAAGTGCCTATGCCTAGCCGGGGCCCTTGCAGAGATGCGCCCGGAAATGAGCAAGGCTCACCCCTCAATGGAAATCTTGATGCGTGCCACAGAAAGGAGACAAGCATCCCGAGATCAGAGCAGACTACTGGGAAATCCCGTGAAATCACATTTCAGCCCAAAATCTGCCACGATCGGGACTGTTCCGACCCCAAAGGACAAAATTTGCGCTGAAAATCCACACAAATTTGACCTCGCGGGATTTCCCACAATTACGATCAACAAGAGGCACGCTCCGGCACTCCCCACAACAGCCGCAAATCCATCGTCCTCCGCAGTTCATAATCCTTCATTCTCGAACGTCTCAAAATACAGTTTGCCACACCTTTGGTGTCTTCCAAATTCCCGTCCACATCGCCTATATTATGTCACTCAAACTCCCCCCGGCAACCCCCTCCCCCCCTCTCCACAGGAAGCGTCCCCTCAGGCCACACCTCCGTGCAACAGCCCCGCCCACGCACCTCACTGTCACACCATCAGTCACTCCTGGGATTCTGCAACAGAAATTGCACCGGACGCATGGCTCACAACTTTGACACACTGTCAAGGACCGATGACACGAGGGAACCCCACAAGATTTTCCTTCTCCTTTCCTCCCGCAGAGGGGGCTCAGCGGCTCCCGGGTTCACATTCCCGGGTGGCATGCACTTACTTTCACTTCAACAACAGCTGCACTTGGTCGTAGGCCACCCACAAGCCATCGGCCACCAGGACTGCCACCGCCTGCAAGACCCCGCGGTGCACACAGCCCATCAACCACCTCACACAAATTTGAACCTCAATCCCCCCCTCCCCACCACTTCCCCATAGCCCGCACGCGCACGCACACCCTCAGCACCCGCCCCCCCCCCCCCCCCAAAAAAAAAAAAAAAAAAAAAAAAAAAAAAAACAACACACCCTCACACGGACATGGACAGAGACACACACTCAGACACACATACACACACAGAGAAGAGGGGCGGGGGGGGGGGGAGCGGGGGGAGAGGAGGTGAGGACTAGGCGAATGAGAAACGCAAAGAGCGTTGTGCAGGGCAAGGTCGCTGTTGACATTTATGGCAGATTATTTAACTAGAAAAGCAGCTGCCAGCCCAACACATGCGTGTGCGCGTGCTCTCGTATGAGCATGCGTGTGCGTGTGCGTGTGCATGTGCGTGTGCGTGTGCGTGTGTGCGAGAAACACACAAGCAGGGGATCGGTGCAAGGCGCACCATATAGATGACGTTCTGGCCCCCTCCCAAGAAGCCAGAGCTCTTTTCTCGCTGCACATCTGTCCAGCCCAACAGCTCCGAAAGGCCTCCAATTCCCCCGTACCTGCAAATCATCATCCACCCCGTCAATCATGCCGTGCGACCAGCATGGCATGGGACCATCATGGGCGCATTAAAGCCAGGCTGGGACCCCAACTCCACCCCCCCCCGCACCCCAAAAAAAAAACGGGCACGCGCGCATGCACAAACGCAGACACACGCACACGTACACACACATCCTCTCCCTACCCCAAAAGCATCCCCACTCCAGTACCCTTTCCCAAGAAAACGGGCCAGAAAATGAGCAACGTCCCCCGGGGGGGGGGGGGGGATGAAGCCTGAAAAAATGGACATGCAAGCGAAATCTGACCCTCATGTGGGTCCCGGAAAATTGGGAAACACTTTCAACTGCGCATTTTCTTCACCAAAACTCGTCTCTTTGCACCTCAGGGAACAACTTCACACATCCAGTTCCGCTTCGTGAATAACCCCGACTCTCCATCTCCCCGCTTCATCGGTTCCCCGTAGATGATCACCCATCCACTGCTTGAAAACATCACGCAGACGTGTGCTTCAAAGCTTGCATCCATCCTTCCCTGCACACATGCCTTCCTAGCACACTAGCACAAACAACCAAGTCCAGCACACCGTGGACCAAAAACCTAAAACATCAAAATATTCTTTAACTTGGCCCTTTGCCACCTTTGACCACCCCCCCCCCGGGGGCATGCGAGCGCGCGCGCGCGCGCACACACACACACACACACACACACACACACACACACACACCACACACACACACACACTCACACACACACACACACACAACCCCACTCCATGCAGGCCTTCACGCAAGGTGTGGGTCGGTCGTGCGTGAGGGGGAGGGGAAAAGGGGGGGGGGCGTGGGCGCTCTGCGTACCGCAAGTCGTCAGCGCCGACAACAGGTAGGTCCTCCTTCTTGGCGGTGTCCAGACCGCCGTTCACCCAGGCCAGGGTGCTGTAGCCTGCCCTTGACAGCATTTCTGCAGCCTGGAGCGACCTGCACGCATCCCTCCCCCACTCAGCTTTGCAGATCTTCTTGCTTTTGGGGATTTTGGGGTCGGAATTTTGGAATTATATTTGACTTTCGGAGAGTTGGAGTTCTTGGTTGCTAGCCGGGAAGCAACTTTGGTGACAAACCGTATATAGTCATCGTCACGAGAAATGCGTAACATGCAAATCAGGGTTTCAGGGAGTGAAACAAAGGTAAACCAGAGTCAAAAGAGATGGGAAAGGAAGGGGGTTTACCGCAGCCCCTTCTGGCAGGCCACAATAATCTTGGCGTCCTTGGGAATGCGGGCCTGGACCTCCGCCATGAAGCTGGTGTTGGGGATCATGTGGACCCCGCCCAGCCACCAGCCCCCCATGCCGATGGCAGTGCTGTGCTTGATGACCTTGTCCAGCCCGTCCCAGCTCTCCTGCATGTACAGCGGTACATGTACGGCGCCATCCACTCCCGCCTGTACCTCACCCGCGCCCCATACGCTTGGTAGGCTTGTCATAGCGGAGCCCCCGGATTGCAAGCTCGGCCTCACATGCGCCCCATGTGCTTGATCTCGATAGCCCATGAGCCTCCCTTGCAGAGGCATTTGTACGGTCAGGAAGACAACTCGCACATGTTCAAACATAACCTCCCTCATCAGACACCGTTGTCCAAACCTCCGCAAGCCCCCCCCCCCCCCCCCAGCTTGCGCCGTCGCGCCCACGCTTGTGCCTTTACTCTCTTGCGCGCGCGCGCCCCCCCCCCCCCTCTCTCTCTCTCTCTCTCTCTCTCTCTCTCTCTCTCTCTCTCTCTCTCTCTCTCTCTCTCTCTCTCTCTCTCTCTCTCTCTCTCTCTCTCCCTCTCCCTCTCTCTCCCCCCCTCCCCCTTCCCCACCTCCCTCCCTCTCTCTCCCCCCCTCCCTTTCTCGCCCTCCCTCCCGTTCTTTCTGTCCATTCATTTAGGAAAAGGGGGGGGGGTATTGTCCAATGCCTGGCACCACAAATCCTGCAGACAGAGGGCAGCAACACAGAGAAGAGGAGAGGTTGAAGGAAGACTGGAGAGCTTTTTACGTGGGAAGCTTCGGACACACCTTCTCATTTTCATTTGGGGGCCTCACGTCCAGCAGCACCCAGCCATCCTGTGACAGCCGAACACTAGTCGAGTCAAATACAAGTTACGTCAAAGCAGGCGCATTCATGCACCTGTCGCTACCAGAAATACAAAAAGCAGGGCAACAAATACGAGACATGGAGGGCGGAAAAAGAGGATGGAAAAGGAGAATTTGAAACAATGAACCCAAACAGTGACAACAGATTCCCAGCCAATATGATTAATCATCATCAAAACAGAGCCCGGCGTATTAAAGTTTGGCCGAGCTCTTACGTTGTACGGGGACCAAGTAATCTCAGCCCTGTCCCAGGTGGGTACACGACAAAGAGTTAACAACCAGGCAACCCTACATGCATTGGCAGTGAGACATCCATGAAATCAGAGCCCAATACCAATGACATCCACTATCCGAACTATCCAATCAAAGTTGCAACCGCAGCTGCCAGTAAACCAGGTACGGTCAGCATCCCAAAGCGGACGACATGGAAGCAAATCTGTCATGTGCAAGAAACAATAATCTCATCCTTAAATTGAAATATGCATTTTAAGGGGATACGATGCCACAACTACAATCCCCTGAACCCAACCACTCCGGAAATGCTGAGTAAGACAGACGTGTGCTGTCCAGCTTCCAAGGCAAACAAAATCCATCCATCTGCAATTTCAACGTACCTTGATAAGTTCACCCGCATTCTTTGTCGTAACGCTCTTCACTTTGCCGGCCCGTACCTGAACCCAAACCAGGATTGGGCGTTGGTCTCAGGATTCAACTCGTCAAGCACAACTCCCACACAAAATCACAACTCAACTCTCAGGCTAACAAAATAGTACGGCATAAAGAAATGAAATTGAAGATTCACTTCACAGTCGACTCGCGGCAATATAACGCTTATGACTTAGGTCATCGGATCACAATAGCCGGCACACGGAAAAAGAGTAGGGCTTGTTTAGTAATCCACATAAACACGACCATTATCAAACACTTGTGAATGACATACTTGATTTTGCAATCGGCGCTCATTGGTGGCCATTCCCTCTCCGAAGTCTGGAGCAGAAGCGGCTGCTCTCGGGGTCACAAGTCGCTTCCTTTGAAGCCGTGGAAAGGCTGGGACACGGGCAACATGCTTGGATCCTGAGACAATAAAGAAACGACGCATTAGTTTCCCCGTTTTACCGCAGGTGTTGTCTGTTTCAGCAGGGCTACTACGCGACACGCAGAAATTGTCTCCCAAACCACGATGCATGGAACACACATCTTTTATGCTACGTATATCACAAAAAATTTAATGCTACCCCCTAGCGTTTATACAAATCTACCAGTCTCCCCAGTGAAATACCGATCGAGGCAGGCACCCAACCTGAAACTGACGAGGACGACCTGCACGAGACCTTGCTTAAGCTCAGAAGGGCCTGGGTAGTAGCCATGATGAAAATGGTAAGCTTCGACTGTGCTCGAGCTGCAAAACTGAAGCGCGAGATAATATCAACGGATCTGTATCCCGCTTCGGGAGATGTGGGCCAGTGTGGCGCGCTCTTATTGGACAGCCAAGACTTTATCAACTCCGGACTTCTTCTTCTTCTTCTTCCGGAACACTTGCACGTGATGCAGTACGGAAGAACCCGCTGCCCACTCAACCCCGAGAAAAAATCCTCCCCCCCAACTAACGCCTCCCCTTTCGCTCGATGACTTCTGAGATAAAAACCTTACAATAACATTTAAGGTTGTTTGAAAAAAATCATACCATAATTTATTAAGTGCAAAGTTAAAGTTGAAAATGTGGTTACAATTTTGGTAAGCGGTTAGAATAGGCTTCACTCTTAATTTTAAATGTCGTCCACTTCGTGGCTAGCCATGCTTACATCAACCCACGAGGAGTTGTAGCACGGGATGATGCTATCCCTGACAATATCCGGCGACAGATCCCCCAAGACACTGACAATTGTGGTGGACTTGCAGAAACTGTCCATTACGTGCCCTGCAGCTGCCCTTCACGCTCTACTGCTGTCACAGTGGTATTTCATGAAGTAAATTGCATGCCAAGCTCGTAAACCATGATTGCGGTCTTACAAGCTCGCAATTGGCACTCGTGTGATGTTACGGTGAAATCCTGATACCTCTGATGGCCTCGTCATCGGTGTCCTTGGAACTGTTGTTGGGTTCTGTTGTCCTTCAAGCCAAGATGAAGAACAAGGACACCCACCCTCAAAAGTCATGATCAAGTTTGACAATCCCAATGTTGGGCGCAGGACCCGCGTGGATGCAAGTACGTGCTCGACTTACAGATCCTGCCATTGTGGAGCTTGCCAGATCGAACATGTCTTGCAACGCCAATGTATACCATATTACTGGTCTCACCCCTTCATTGTTCAATCTGTCCCACAAACTTACAACACCCTATCTGCTTGTGCAGGGAGTATGGGTGAATACACACCCATAGGCAGAGCCACTGCGAGATTTCGCACGTCAAATGGCAGGCATGTCATTGAGAGAAGCCAATTTCCTTTGCAATTGGCATGGGCCATCACCATCCATCGGGGTTAAGGCATTTCCATGGATCGCGCCATGATTGACCTTGGACGCACTACATTTGCTCATGTGCAAGCTTCCGTCGCCCTTAGTAGAGTACGGAGTCTTGATGGGGTTTTGCGTATCGGCTTGG
>KV908384.1:296066-338566 GCA_002005505.1 Botryococcus braunii
ACAGGACGTACTGGTGGTATCAGCCAAGTACTGTGGAGCGCCTGAGACTTCTACACAGTTACACCTTCCAATTAGGTAGTATGGACTGCATCCAGTGAGCGAATTGCAGTAATTGTAGTAATTAGCATATCTTCCAGTCCCCCTTCTCGTTTGTGGATCCTTGCTCTCGTAATTTGCGCAAATTTTTGCGCACTCCATCTGCAGCCCTTGCACCCTTGGTGTTAATTCAGGATTTGTAACTCGCCCCATGCAGCCTGCACGTGGAGCACACTCAACACCACCACACGAACGTCTGCCGGACGGTCGATCGATACCGGAAGGCCGTGACGCCTAACTACTTCTTGCAACCTATCGTTACTGCTCCTCTGTTCGTCGGACTGAATGCGAAATATTCATCGAACCTTGGGCGCCAACTTTTTGCTGCCTTCATTACAAGCACCCGACCTGCTCATTTGCACCACGCTGCATGGCCTTGTAGCTTTTGGGTGTTAGGCCACTCACCGGTCCATTGGCTTTTTCAGCGCCAACAAATTCTCCCTGGATATTCTTCCTGACGCTCCCAGCAGGAGGGTCAGAGGGGACCACATCATTGGGCGGATTCGTCGAGGCTCCAGCATACTGTGACAAGAGCCCCCGGCAGTTTGCTGTGCTAGCAAGTGCGAGCAGAAAAGCGATTGCAATCGCTACGAGAGCCATCTGTGTTTGCAGGCGTCCCCACCACACTGTGATATTCAGCACGCATGTAACATACAAGTCAGCATGGACACTGATGCCTGGAGTTGAAGTTCATGTATGCACGTTGAAATTGTTCGATCATTGCAATTTGCATGCTAGGACTATGCAATGAACAGATTATTTGTATGTAGTTTGCAGATACGTCTTTTTGGCTAACCTCCGGTATAACAACCGGGGGTGAATTGTAGCAACTTTAAATGAAATCATTAGGCTACGATTGCAATCGTCATGCAATTGTTTCACCAATGGTGTCGCCAACAAAATCAGCATGTTTACCACCGGCATCACCGATATTCCGGCCGATGATGAATTGGGTTATGTTTGTAAGAGATCGGATTTCTGCTAAATGGGACAACTATGGCATCTCTTACTGACACATTTTCACTTCTGGTGTGCTCGCTCGAATAATGGCAAACTCCAAACAATAGTGTTTTATGTCAGGGACCGGGTAAAACATATGGTTGACAGGCAAAGACAGCTTCGTGCATTAACCAGCAGTTTATACAACAACGTTAAAATTGATAAACAGAATCTTGTAAATTGTATCAGCCATCTGCAAAGTCCCACGCTGTTGGTCGAACGTACCGGAAGTGTAATCAATACGACCGGCTCCTGCCCCACTTCAATTGATCAAAGTCTATGCTCCAGATACCCGGACGCCGTCCTTAACTGGGAGTGCTGTTTCAGAACAGGGTTGTCGCCACAGGCTTACTTGGAGATATGCAGATCCTTATCGTACCGAGCCTTGTCTTCGTCGACTAGCAACGACCTATGCAACGGGAGCCGACCGCGGTTACTGTACGGGGGTGTCGTCAGTACATTGTAATGCCGCGCCAAACGATCGGGCGTTCCATTGGATGTTCTTTAACGGTTTCCCATTGATTAAGCGGACATGTGTTAGCCGCGTTCGTTAGGTTCTCACACAACGTTGGTTTATCCCTCTGCATCATATCATGTCCTCTGGGCTGGATTGATGTAATTCAAGACAAGACGACACCACAATGTGAAAATGAATGGGAACATTACACACACTCCTTACCCGCCATGATCCGTACACATGCAGGCCCATCCCGAAACTTCCCATACGTTAATTCCCTGCGTGCAACCCACCCACAGACCCTCAAGAAGAAGACCCGCAAGTACTCAAATACATAAACATAGGGTCCCCTAGGGGGTGGGACGTAACCTACCCCGGACGGGAATTGAGGGGTTCAATGTATTTTCCGTTTGCTGGTCTGGATGTTAGGAATCCAGGAAGGATTTCGGTCCTTTACGTCTACTAATCGGGAGAGAGGGCTAAATTCGAAGTGCGCGTTTGGGTTTAAGCAGAAATCGTCCGGAGCATTGAGCAGTAAGGACTAGGTGACACTGAGGCTCTAAACGTATGTGTGGAATTCGAACAGTTCGAATGAAACTTCTTCTTCTTCGAGTGGACGTGTAGGATCATAAATTCACGCGCAGTGTCCCTGAGGAACGTGTCAGAGCTGAAGCCGAAGTTGCGCCGAATTTCGCCAGTAGGGCTGTTGTACTGTGAATGTGTCATATGTAGCTAGCTGAGATCGCACAGCACCTGGGATAGTGAGGTAGTTCTTCAATGCGTTAGGTACAGATCTGCATCCTTTTAAGTGTTTTGTATATAAACGTAAGCAGGAGTCGATGGGAAAGGTGCGAGGGGAACCTAGGTAGACCTGGTTGCAATGGAACAGGAGGCTCTTGGAGCAAAATTCTTTGTAAAAGAAATTATGTATTGCAGGTAATTTAATATGTCAAAGCATAAATCGTTGCATGAAGGGGAACGTATGAGGGAAGGTAGAAAGACAGCGGAAGATAGGAAGACATCGAAGAAGCGCATGGGCGAGGATGTGAAGGCATGTGAGGGGGTGCAAGGGATGAGTGTAAAGTGGAAAAGACGTTGTTTTAAATGGAATGGATCTGTTGTTTGGGTGAAACAAAGTGGGAATGTGGGAGTGTGTGTGATAATGATGAGAGGTAGTTATGATGGAGGAAGAGCTGAATGGGTGGGATTTGTGGAGATGCAGGTTCAGTGACATCGGTCAGTACCTTATATACTACAACCTACAGACGGATTTGGAAGATTTGCAAGGCTTGTCGGACAGTGGTGAATGAGGAAAGACAGGAGGAAGAGGGAGGTGGGTCATATTTTTCTTGTGAAAATAGTGATAGAAAGTGACTAGATATGGCTTGTCTTAACGACTCGACTTTTGTCACATTGCAGCTTCTGGATTTGGGCTGATCTTTCAATTTAAATATGCAGCAGGTGCGTGTGTTGGGGGGGGGGGGTCTGTTGCTTTTAATGCACCCTCTACCCATTCGGCTCCACACATATCCTTCCGCACACATGTCTGCGTGCCATTTCTGCGGCAAGTTGTAAAGACGTTGTATTGAATGGAATCGATTTTAACGAAGAGTTGGATAGGCGGGTGGGGTTGTGAGCAGGGGGGGATGTGAAGGTGTCAGTTAAGGACCTAGTTGGAGATTCACAATGGCTGGTGGGAAGATGGGAAGCTGATTGTGGAAGACAGGTGGGGTGCACTTGGAATGCTGGGGTAGTGATTGCATCTGTTGTGTGGGTGAAACAAATCGGGAATGTGGGAGTGTGTGTGATAATGATGAGAGGTAGTGATGATGGAGGTAGAGCTGAATGGGTGGAGAGTGTGGAGGTGCAGGTGCAGTGACATGGGTCTGTACCCTGTGTACTACAACCTACAGAGGGATTTGGAAGATTTGCAAGGCTCGTCGGGCAGTGATGGATGAAGAAAGACAGGAGGCAAATAGAGGTGTTCCATATGTTTTGTAGTGTAAATAGCGCTAGAAAGTGACTAGAGGGAATGGCTCTCTTAACCACTCGACTCGTGTCATGTTGCAGCTCCTGGGACTTGAGTTCTTCCCTTCATTTAAATATGCACAAAGGGGGGAGGGGACTCTGTACACTGTAATATGTGTGGGATAGCAGGTTCGGTTGGAGGTAGATGTCGAGGCGTCGAACGTATGTTATTGCGTTACAAATGAAGATTCGAGCGTGTGTTCCAGATGATAAACACGTTGGATCGTAATGGGTGCCATTAGCAATGGTGCTTATAAGTAAAAACAAATGCCTTGTGCATAATGAAAAAAATTGGTGACTGCTATGGGCACGCATAGATAGTATGTACCAGCGAATGGAAGTTGATGCTGAGCAGGATATTCTGCTAACTAGTAATGAAGGACATGCTTGACACGAGGATTGAAGGCAAAAATCCTGGGAGAGATTGAAGGCAAAGATCCTGGGAGGAGAGCTGAGACTGCAGCAGAGATTGATGCGAGCTCCGTGTGTATGTGAAGGAGTGCCTGCGGTGCAAAGGGAAATGAGTGTGTGGTAAAGGTACTGTATAAGTAGGATAAGGGGGGGAAGAGCATGGAGTTGCAAAAGAATGTAAAAGCAGAGGAAGTCCTTTCTGAATTTCTTGTGTGGTAATGTACTGCATACAGGTGTAGAACACACACACACGCACACACACACACACACACACACACACACACACACACACACACACACACACATACACACACACACACACACAGACACACACACACACACACACACACACACAGACACACACACACACACACACACACACACACGCGCCTGCATACGTGCACACACACACGCACATACGCGCATCGTACGCATACACACCCGTGCATGTGCACAGACACACACACACACACACACACCCACACATACAGACGCACGCACACACACACACACACACACACACACACACACACACACACACACACATACACGCACTCACACAGACACACACACACGCACACACACACACGCACACGTACACACACACACTACAAATGCAGGGGTGGGTTTGTCGATGTGGTAAATATGTGTGAGGTTGGGGTAAATAGGTGTTGGTCTCAAATACACACATGCATGGCGAATTCAGGCAAGCAAACATAGGGGTGGTATTTGTGGATGTGGGAAACATGTGCGGGGTTGGTGTAAATAGGTCTGGGTCTCAGATACACACATGCACAGGTAGGTGGGACACGTACATACATGCAGGGACATTTGGGATTTGTATGCTGGTGAATGGATAGATTTGGGGCAGGGTTGTGGTAATGGTATTTTTCAAGAATTGGCAGGGATACGTACAGATGCACTTTTGAAGCCATAGGGGGCTATGTGCCCCAGGATATTGGGGACAGTGCAGCGTAGGAGGTCCTGTGACATGGGCCAGGTTAGTTCCATTAAAAGGTAGCACACAGACAAGAAGGAGACATTCCTATATTGTTTTCATATGCAGTATATGTGTGACAAGATGTGAAGGGCAGTACCCTTCTATGACGTACAGATTACCATCTTGAAAAAAAGCATTATGAAATTCGTAGGTTTCGGGCATGGCGAAATCCTCCTTCGGTAGGTCATCACCCAGCTCGTGGTCGGCTCAAGCTCGTGGTCGGAGATTTGTGATTGGCGTTCTGTCTGATGGATGTCGAGGCGTATAGTAAAAGTGGTTATTCCTGCATGGCGAACAATGGTTAAAAGAGGTTTTGCGAGGATTGGGCTGTGCAAAGAGAGTGGGGGACTGGGGTTGACCTGTGAATCGTGCGAAGTCAGGGTGGGATAATGCAAGTATGTTGAAGTAAATTGGATCTCTAGTAACGAATCCCCGCACGTTGATCGGGCCAGGTGGAGATGTTCTTTTTGCTTGTGCTGTCGTTAGGCAGGTCGGGGAGTAGTGCACAGGGACTGGGGAAGCTTGTACGAACGGTTTGATGCATGGGGCAGGGACCAAGATATACCCCGTCCTCCCCACGGACCTGTTCATTCTTATAGTTAGTCATGGTTGATCGAGGATGGAAAATGTAAGGTTGGTACGTAACTTGCCTGATTGAGTCCTCTTCCGTTACGAAGAACTGCCCGATATCAAATGTCTTATGAATTTCAAGTATGTCTACTAGCCATTCATTTGTTGGTATGTCTGGAATAAGTATTGTAATGCAGCTGCCTCTGTTATCGCCGACTATGAATTTATTGTATAGCCGGAGATCCGGCCCACAGAAGAGGTGTCTGTACAAGACCAGGACCTTACAAGTCCACTTTGTTTTTTCCGGTCTTAGATCGCTCAGAGCGATGTAAGGGCCTGGTGTCCATTCCATGGGTTCAGTTGGAAATGTCTAGTAAACGTAAGGTCTGGGGCACACTCGATTGTTACCTGGATAATAAAGTTGATATGGTAGCCATTGAAGGGTGAGTATTTTTATGTAGATAAGGTCCATATTTTGGTAGGGTATATGGGTGTGAGTCATGTGTAATAATGTAGGGTTTGCCTCTTATGTGTAGTTGAAAGCATGGTAGTACTGTTCTGAATGATTGTTGTTTGTTTGTATGGATATGAAAGGATTTGTCTTTATGTATGTAAGGTGACGTGGGTATTTGTGTGGAATGAGTGGTGATGTCAGAAGGCGGGAGTATGACATGTAGTCGAGTATGAGAGTGGTTTTGAAGGCGAACATGGGAGTGGTGTCAAGTGGGAACATTTGACAGATGGCAGACGTATAACAAAAGATGGTGGCAGGGAACATTGTTATGGAAGACATTATTGCTTTCGATGTGTATGCGTGAAACAAAGGTATGTGGTGTACAAAAAGGAATGGAAGTAGGAGGAGTGTGGGTAGCACCCAAAACAAATTGGATTTATACATAAAAGTGGAAAGCAAGCGGTTATATGAATGCAGGCCATGTGTAGTATTGCATGGAGGGTCATAATGGGGTAGAATTGGTCGGGCTTGAGATTGGGTATGCTTCAGATTTACATAGGAAGTTTTTAAAACACAACATGTGTAGGAAACTAACAGTAATTGCTGCAGTTCAATTGTCATAAGATGAAATGTACGTTGAAAGTCTAAACGCAATGCTGTCGAATTACGCCTTAGGCAATCAATGCCTCTAATTAAGCCTTACGCCTTGTGCATTCATCGCCTCATGGCTTAGGCATTATGCAATTTAGCCTTTATATTACATTTTTCCCCCAAAAGAGCGTAGGCTGTGGTTTGGGGATTCCTGGAACAATAATCGTCTGTAGGTTTTGTGTTTGTGCTGTTCATGCTTGTTCCCATGCTAAAGACAGTACTCTGAGTTGTGTCCCTAGGTGCTGGTCTAATGTTTCACTTGTATTGTAAATTAAAAGATGTTTAAAAATAAAAGTATGCTGTAGTTAAGCAATCAATGCCTCTTATTACGGCTTACGCTTTACGCATTCACCGCCTCATGGCTTAGGCATTATGCAATTTATGCGTTTAAATGGCATTTTTCCCCCAAAACAGCGTAAGCTGTGATTTGTGGATTCCTGAACAATAATCTTTTTTATTTTTTGTGGTTGTGCTGCTCATGCTTGTTCCCACCTAAAGACAGTACTCTGAGTTGTGCTTCTAGTTGCTGGTCTGGTATCTTGTATTGTAAAATAAAAGACGTTTGGAAATAAAAGTATGCTGTAGTAATAAATGCTCGTCAATAAATGACGAATGATTGATACATTGTTTAAAAGCATTGATTTGAGCAGGTCCGAAGTCATGGCTGATCAGTAGTTCGTTCGCGCATTCAAGACAGTGGCAGCCTCAGGGTTCCTGGGTCAACTGGATGAGGTCGTCCTCAATGTCTATGTCTATGGGTGGTCTGGAACCTGCAAATTATACATATAGTGAGTCCTGATGAAGTAACAGGGTCTTAGAGTTGGGTGTGATGATGGAATGGTATGAACACGTGTTTGAAAGTTTTCGAATCCTGGACCTTTGATACAGGACTGTTTCATAAGTGTTTGTGAACAACTTCCCAAATTTTTCTTATACTGTTAACCCATTGCAATAAGTAGCGCTGAACCCGTCGTACTGAGATCTCCGCTCTCTACCGAAGTTGTTCAAAGGGGTAAATGTGAGACGAAACAGCCGTTATGAATTGTGTTACTCCTTGCCTTTGTTGTGATGTAGAAATTTGTTTTGTGTTGTGCAGTGGTCAGCAATTTGTCAGCAATTTGTTTTGTGCAGTGTTAACAAAATATCACAGCAAGTTGTTTTAAGAGGAGTGGTACCTGGAGTCACCGGTGAAAATTGTGAAGATGAGGTTGGTAAATTGATCTTTGCATCAGACCTTAAAATGCCATGGGAAGTGTCTTCAGTAGTCGTAATGCCGAAGTCATCCAATGGCATCTCGATGTCGGGGGAGGAGAAGCCCTGTGGTGGGGTCTCTGTAAGCATAACGAGCATCACTTAGTGGACATGAGCACCACTGCATATGTGAGGACTGTTACACTTGAAAATGTAAGAAAAAAATTTGTATTTAAAAATGCCAGGGGGTAGATGTAGGTGATTGTTGATGGTCTTGGTGTTTAAATCTGTATGTGGAGTACTGACAATGTCCATGGAGGTATATTGATCATAATTAAGAGTTGTACCGGTATATTATAAATCCATACGGGAGGGTTCATGGGTGCATATGTGTTGTAGTGTTTGGGGTGGGTGCGTGTGCGCAGGGTGAATGGTAAGGTGGAATGATTGCCTTTTGCAATTGCAAAGTGTCCAATGATCTATTATTAGGGTGATAATGAGATGGAGTGTTTTCAGTACATATGGGTGTGTAAGACTGTGATGGGAGTGGGCGCTTACTCTGAACATAAAGCCCGGGTTTGTGATCAAGAATAAAGACTGGGACAGGTTTTGCACTTTGATTTCCAACTCCAATACTTTGTTCTATTTTTGCTTTAAGTCCAGCCGCTGACGTTCCTGTTTTTGGGATTTGAAAGCCCAATAGGTCTTCATACAATTCCCATTCTGTACACGTTGCCATGGTTCCGAGGACGTTTTCGCCTTGGATAAATAGGTGTTTCTCGAATGCTTCGGGAACGTTGGTTATTATAAGTTCTCCGGTGATTTTCAACGGGACCTGTGAAAAGTAAAGGACAGAGTGGAATCAGTCAAACAAACACAGTCGTTCTGTCTGGACCTTACACATGCAAATGGCAAAGAAGATTGCAGGCGCTCTTGAGCAGGGGCATATGCATATGGTTGCCATGCATATAGGGTTTGACAGATGTAGTAAACACGTTGGGGGATACGGGTAATATGTGCGATGCGCACACATAAACACATACTACTTACACATATATATACGCACACATGGGGATATGGAAATGCAGAGACAGACATCAATTTAGACATAGTATGTAATAAAGATGTGTAGGGCTGGGACATACACATGCAGATGCAGGTGCATGCATGTGCGTGTGTAGGTGCGTGTGATACGTATACAAGTCACGTGTACAAGGTCCCTATATATATATATTCGGCGTGTAGATTACGTATGTGTGTGTCCTTGGTGATGTAAGTGGGGGAAGCATGTTACAATGGGTTGAAATACATATATGGACGGAATTAAGTGCATGTGGAGATGGGCGGGTACCTTTCCATCAATTTCTTCTGCTTCGAAGTCCTTGGTGAGCATTACAGAGTTTGCCTTAATTCTTGCTAAGGCCGCCGGAATGGATGTTATCTCAACATCCCCCTATGAAGGTAAGAAGAATTTCATGGAAAAGCAAGTACAGGTGGATTAACACACACACACACATGCACACAGACACACACACACATACACACACACACACACACACACACACACACACACACACACACACACACACACACACACACGCGCGCCTGCATACGTGCACACACACACGCACATACGCGCATCGTACGCATACACACCCGTGCATGCGCACAGACACACACACACACACACACACCCACACATACAGACGCACACACACACACACACACACACACACACACACACACACATACATGCACACGTGCATGTGCACCCACATACTGTCCCTTCTTGTGATCATATATGTGTTTATATTCTAGCATCATTGACCCTAGTCATTAGTTTTCTTCGACATACATCCATACGATGCAGCTGTTTATATGACATCTTATATGATAGGCAGCTCACGAGCATCGTACGCCCTCTTAAATATTTCCTGTGGTGGTAAACCTACGATATTTGAGTGTATAGACAGTTATTGGGTACTGACCTGAGGACTAATCGTAATCATCGAAATGTGGTCAGCTGTGAAGAACAAGGGGTCGGGGTTGGAGTCCGGACGTTGGAGCTTGTACAGGTCTGGTGCTATGTAAAATGCATAGCCCACGCGCCCAGTTTCGTAACACTTGTCGAAAGTCTCTACGAGATACGTTTCGGTTGGCCAAACGGATACCTGTACATATGACGTAGGAAAGTAAGGATGCTTTTTGGGTGGTAATCTGAACATGCATGTGGGTACAGCCCATACCGTAAGGACGATGTCTTGAAGGTGAGTGGGGCTTATTGAGTATGCAAATTGGAACTTTGTCTTGTAAATAACCAGTTCCTTATTGAGTACTGTGAATGCTGTAGAATGCCGACTGGGTTGTTTGCTCCCCTTGTCCTTCCCAAGGTGGCGTATTGCTGTGCAGATTTCCTGACTCCACACAGAACCTCATTGATTGTTAGCAATTACATGCAAATTTGAACTATGTATCTTTACCTATGGGGTAGTGTCAAGAACGTACCTCTGGATTGTCCAGAAGGGGTGGCATATTTTTTGGTTGGAACGTGCCCTCTTTCTCAAGACGTTGAACAGTGGTCCGCTGTGTGGCCTTTAAAAAATAATCGTGAGCGAATTCTAAATTCGCATGATGGCACGTTTGTCCTCGGATAATCAGGACATTCGTAAAGGAGTAGTATCCTGCACCCACGTTAGGTTTCATAGTGACGCCAAGTTTTAGAATAACTTTTTTCCCTCGATGATACGTACCTGGGTCCTTGATTGCAGCGTGGCCATTCATGGCCGGATAAAACTCAATCACAGCTGGATTGCCCCAGACCTCTTGGTAATCTGGGTCCGATAACACACCAGACGGTCCGGTAATCGCCAAGTGTACGCAAGTAACCCACTGGGCATGTTCCCCTTGAATTGCCTTTGACATTTTTGAGCAATACCCTTCTGCATAGGGCAGTTGCTTTGGTATTGCTTTTCCTTTCCCGACTGAACCCCCCGTCTGTGCGGCAGGGGGTTCTGGTGCCTTGCGTTTTATGGCTTGCATTAATCTGACGTGTATGTATGTGTGATATGTATGTGTATGTGTATTTGTTTTTGCTGTAATATGTTTGGGTGTGGTGGTCTTTGTTTGGTTCTCGTATGACGGTATTATACAGTACTGAAGGGTGATGAGTACAGGAGTTCATGAGAGATGACTCATGAATGGCAGGGGAGCTATCCTAGAACGGGAATTAATATTCGATTAGCGCGGTTGGAGCCATCAGAAAAACAGGTGCGCTGTTAGTAGTGAGTAGGATAACCGACTGGGTGTAGGGAGTGGTGATGAACTCAGGTTCTCAGGTATTTCGAAGTTCTCGATTTGAAAGTCTGATCTTCAAATTGAAAAGGGGCCATTATTCTAGGGGTGAATGTGTTTTGTGTTTTATTTGAATTCGTGAATTATTCGACTTGAAATGTTATTCTGATGTATGAAGGGCCACTATAACTAAAAATGATTGGGTGCTGGAATAGGAATTCAATTGCTGACTATCTATACTTTAGGACCTCCATACTTTGGAAATACTTTTTCATACTTTGGAAATACTGGCTGGTCTCTTGAAGTGTGGACTAACTCCTGTACCGTGATATTTGAATTCTTGAATTCTTCATTTTGAAATGTGAGTTTGATATATGAAGGGTCCCATTTTTATAAATGAATCCAATACGTGATGGGGTTCCTATACTTTGGGAAGACTGACTGGGTTTTGGAAGTGTAACTAACCCATGTACTCTAACACTGGAATTCTTGAATTCTTATTTTTTTTGGGATATTTTTTGTACACTTTTGATAGAAGGCCACTTGATTCATTCCATGCACTTTTGGGAAAAGGCCTCGTATACTTGACATATTATATCTAGGGATTTGATTAAGAAGTCAAAATTTATTCTAATTTGAACTTTAACTATAATTCTGATTTTAACTCTGACTGTCTATACTACAGGACCTGCACATGTGACTTCTATTATGTGGGACAACTGACTGGATCTTGGAACTGTTGACTAACTCATGTATTCTAATACTTGAACCCTTGAATGTGTCAACTCATGGATGGACTAACCCATGTACTTGATATCTGAATTCCTGAATTCTTCATCGTGAAATGTGATTCTGATGTATGAAGGGTCACCATTTTATAAATGCCTACTTCATCCATTTTATGCACTTTTAAAGGGAAGCCCTCCATTGGTTCGTTTTATACTGTAAGAAGATGGATAGGTGTTGATTAGGAAGTCAAAATTCACTACGGATTAGGAAGTCAAAATTCACTATTGCTGTAGTTCTATGAAGGGAAGAGTGTTCCCCAAAGTAAAAAATGGTCGCTGTATGGGGTGTACATGGACCCATATGTCGGAATCAATTGTTCACAATTTGTCCATATGTGATCTAGCAAACTGTTGTACAGTGTTGTGGGGGTTTTGTTCAACAACGTCCCCTGATGTGACTGAAAGAAGTTGTTCAACATGCAGGTCTGGGTGTGTTGCACATCGGCCATGTTTATGTTCAAGTCTCCCATAACTACCCAACAAGTGTGTGACAGCATGGGCTCCAGGATGGAGAGCATGGTTGGTATGTTGGAATGACTGGGACTGCGATAAACATGGATGAATCGGAATGGGGTATCAGTAGTAAAATCTACCATCAGGATTTCGAGACCGGCACCTGAGTGGGATGAAACATTGGGTATGTCTCGAACCAGCTTCATATTTGTCAGCATCATGGAACCGGCCTTGTTACGTGGATGTAGATTGTTGTGATTCACATATGCAGTACACACAAATTCTGGAAAATCTGCCACGACTTCAGCAATATCTGCAATTGTGCAACAGCTTTCACTCACAAATACGAAATGGACTGGGGAGTCACCATCCTTTATTTCAGGCATTGTGAGCCACGATGCCGCCACACTGCTATGTGCTCTCAGAGATGATGCATTGTGGTACACGAAGTTCAGTTCATGTTTGGTTGGCTGTTGGGGATGTGGAAAAACAATGCTCTGAGTGGCTCGCATTTTTGCCATGGCATTCTTTGCCTTCTCACTCACAGTTATCCTGGAAGGATCAAAGGATCCTGGTACGATGAACAAGCCCTCCGGAGTTCTGGAAGGTGAAAGGGCCATGTAATGCAGCCCAGGCCTGTTTGGGTGACGGGGTTTTTGGAATAAGTCGACGCCTGAGTCATCCATAGTCATACCTTGGGATCGGTCATGAGTCCGAGCATTTGCAGGCATCAGTGGAACCTGCATCATTACCACATCACTAGGAGTTTGCCCTTTGCGCATGGTTACAAGCTCTCGGGTGATCGGGGTCCAGGTGGGGGCGATGTAGGTGGTGTTGTTCTGTGCTATATATGATGCTTGGCGTTTCCGCCGGATGGCACCTACACGAGGGTCTGAGAATTCCACCCAAGCTACATCTGCTACTGGTGTGTCGTCAAATTCCCGTTTTCCACATGTGGTTGTGAATGCCTTGAGAACACCATCTGCACCGTTCACAAGTCCGTCTCCAGCTTTGTTGTTGATTGTGTATTCAACGATCATGCCGACCTTCAAGTACAGGCAAAAGAGTGTACCCCTCTTGAACATTTCTGTTGTGTAGTTTTCCCTCACGTTCCGAGCTTCCTCCATGCGACGTTGAAATGCAAAATTTGAGCTACCTGTACGCACTGGTAATGCAATGAAGCACACGGGTTGAGTTGCAAGGATTTGGTATACTCGCTTGTTGTGCTGTACCACACGTTCATTTGTACAGCAGTGCAGTGGGATGTCCATGGGAGGGTCACGTTCGCAACTCTTGAATTTGGCGATGTCGTCAGGGGTGTGCTCTCCCACACGCATCCTATTCAGAGCAGGGACCATCCACCCACCGAACCTTAAGACGTGGGTCAGTTCCAACATTCCAAACTTGTCCCACAGGGTCTCTCCAGGAGGTATTCCACGTGCTTTGACTCGTGGTACTTCATAAAAATTCGGCATCAAAATCGCTTCAAGTTGGAAAGCATCTCCTGTTGCAATGATGTGCTTGTTTCCAAACAGCTTTGTAAAGTCATTGCTATATTCTTGTAGGTTGTTATTCAAATGTGACAAGTTGTTGCTAGAGATCTTGGATACTTCATCCAGGATGAAGACTGCTGTATTCTTGTATTCTGCTATGAGTTCTTGCATTCTAACAGTGCCGGGTTTCCCTTCCCTCCCCACTGCCCAGCCCATGGCACTGTGAAGAGTCTTGCCCTGGACCAACCAAGCTGCTTTACCATTTTGTGCTGCCACTTGGATCAGAATGCCATGACCATCATCATCGATATTTCTTGGTAAAACACGATCCAGGGCTTGTCGCATAAAGCTGACAGTACAGCTTTTCCCAGTTCCAGCTCCACCCGTTATAAACAAGAGAAGTGGGTCAACAATAATATTCCATGCGTGATACAAGACGTGACAAACTGCGTACTGCACTGCTCTACGTTGTTCTCCAGTCAACAAGGCCGCCTCGGTGTGCCATTCTTTGGTATCCCACAGCTTCCAGGAGGTTTCTGAAGATGTGGCAATGACAGGTATTTGCAAATCTTCTGAAGCTGGGGTAGGCAGGTTTGGTAAAGTCATCATGTCTTGAACTTCACCGGCTTCATCTAAATCAAGTGGTATGTCATCGTCATATTCATTCTCGTGTTGAGCTATTAGTGCTTCCCAATCAATATGACTGTGTGTGTTGTATTTCATTGCTGTTTCTTGGATCCTATCTTGGATCGCCTCATAATGAGCACTATAAGTTGCGTAACCTCCTAAAAGGGCAGTGTCTTCATCTTTTTCCGCTTGTGTTGCCCATACGCTTCCAGGCGCATATAGCAGCAAGAGCACACGGCACTGTTCTTCCCTATAGTCAGATTTGACAGCAGGTGGGAACCTCAAGATGCGAGGTTTCCGTATGAGTGACCGTTGGTATCCAGCGGATTGGAGGATGCGCTTACGGGGACACTCTGCGTTAAAGGTGTGGTCAGCCATGCCACTATCTTCATGTCCCTGATGTTCAAGCTCTCCATCTTCTGAATTGTCTGTTTGCTCTTCCTCACATTCTGGGATATAAATTTCCCTTGCAGTTACGCGGGGTTTCTTGCTTTGGACTTTCTTGAGATCTCCATACATACTGCAGAAATCTGCTAGACAAATGTCTGGATCGTTTGAAACTCTACGGTATTGCACAAATTGACGGAAGTGACGGTGCATGGAATCTGCGAAGACATAAGGGCTGTCTGGGTCCATTTCATTCAGCTTGCTTTGAGGTTTCAACACTACAGCCCGTTCTTCGGGTCTGTTGGTATTCAGAAAAAGTACTGCACGACTCATAAAACGAAGGGGGTACTGAAGCAAGTGATAAGCAGCCATCTGTACACTAATTTCATGCATATTGATGAACAGAAATCCCCCTCGTCTTATGGCTGCCTCCACATCACCATCCAATTCTGCAGCTCTTATGATGTCTTGCATAGCCTTTGTCAATGCCCGATCCCCTTTCAACATGTATCCTGTAACATACTGTACACATGCATACGGGTCCAGTACAAACTGTACATCCGTATTGGCTCTCCATATCCTGGTCAGTTGTTCATTAAAGGTATTTATCCTCATGTGCTGGACCTTCCTTTTATAAAAGACTTTCGCATCTTCTTTCATTGA
Organism: Botryococcus braunii; assembly: GCA_002005505.1. NCBI lineage: Eukaryota > Viridiplantae > Chlorophyta > Trebouxiophyceae > Botryococcus > Botryococcus braunii. The sequence goes on from KV908384.1 coordinate 311,626, forward strand.
TAGAGACACTGCTGTTTCGTACTCAGCTTGGGTTACTTGGCAGGCTGCTAGGAAGGACGGAAAGTCCATGCGCATTGCACCTGTGAAATCTATGGATTCTCCATTTTTGCCCTGGAGAATCACATCGATTCTTTTAATTTCAGCTTGGATGCGGTGCAAGTCGTTCATAGCCTTTTCCTCTTCGTCAGGCTGTAAGAGTGGGCGTCTCAGGACCCGACTCTTCTCCATTGGAAACCATGGAGCAGCAAATCTGCACTCTCCATTCTTCTTCAGACATTTACCACGACAACAGGTATGCTGTTGTAAGCATTGCAATTCAGGCTCAAGCACATCTACATCAGTTGTAATGTATTTGTCACAGAAATCCTCAATTGCTGCATCTTTGTCTGGATCCTTTGGGTCGAACTTTGGAGGAGTCGCTTCATATAACAGGCTATGTCGATGAGGCGTTCCTCTTTTCTGTGCTTCTTCCACATGTAGACGATCGGTAATTGTACCTAATATTTTTGTCTTATCTATGACATTGTTGAAGAGGGACTCAACTCTCTTTCGATAACACATTGCTGTGACAACTGGATCAGAGCCCAGCAGTTCGCACTTCTCATCAAAGGACATCGCTTCTAATTCAGTGGGTGTTGCTAAGCGTCCATGTTTCAAAAAATAAAGTGTCTGCAAAAATTGCTCCCACTTTGTATCTGCACACGACACCGTCACAAAAACATAGGGTCCCCCAGGGGGTGGGACGGAACCTACCCCCCGTGCACCCACGGCCCTCCCCTCGAAACTCCACCCCAAAACCCACCGCAGAGCAATCTCCTCCTGGGGCCACCCTTCGGAACTTCTCTTCCTTTCCATTCATATTCCCCAATCGCGGGTAATTGTAATGCATGTAGGATGCATGGTGTGCGGTTAGAGGATATTCTTCTTTTTCTTTTTTTTTTCAAACTCAAACGTATATGTAGATCCTTTCTGGGGGATATCGTGGATGCGATCATTAGGACTGTCACCACACACACACACACACACACACACACACACACACACACACACACACACACACACACACACACACACACTCACTCTCTCTCTCTCTCTCTCTCTCTCTCTCTCTCTCTCTCTCTCTCTCTCTCTCTCTCTCTCTCTCTCTCTCTCTCTCTCTCTCTCTCTCTCTCTCTCTCTCTCTCTCTCTCTCTCTCTCTCTCTCTCTCTCTCCCACTCCCACCCACCGCACGACCGCACGCACGCACAAGCACGCGCGCGCACACACACACACACACACACACACACGCACGCATGCGCGCGCGCGCGCGCGCACACACACACACACGCACGCACGCACGCACGCATGCACGCACACACGCACGCACACACACACACACACACACACACACACACACACACACACACACACACGTGCGCGCCAATGTATTATAGAAAAATAGGTGTCTTGTCAGAGCTTGATCAAGGGCCTACTCTAATACCAACATTCTCATCTTTTCACTTGTGCATCAGTCCTGCGATGCTGGTTATTTTTGTACTTGAAGGTGCCATAAGGTACATTCACGATAGAGGGATAAAATGGAATTGTTAAACAGACTTCTGAAAATTGAACCAGCCAGGGTTTAAATTCATCATAGGCATAAGCATATATATTCTTGCCTGTGCAAAATGCATCATGTGTGGCATGGTCTTAAGGGAGTCAGACATCCGCCGAGAACTTCCCATAGAACGTCTTGCAAAGCATCTGCATCAATGTGTAGTATCAGAAACCTCATCAGGCCCTTGCCTAACCTGACACTGCCAGTAACAGGCAGCTTGATAATGCTCTTTTGAGAGTTGCAACGTTACATAGTCTTGCAAGGCTTTCGACCTCCAGAATTTGTACAAAAGTTCCTTGACTTTAACCGCCCGCCGTGCAACAACAATTCCCAACTCGGCCAGCTCCAAGGGTGCCAAGCCATTGACATAAGGTCTGTCAAAACCACCTCACAGGTGCACCCCATATAGATACACCCAATCCAATCCAAAATCAGCAGGCAGCCAGGCAGCCAGGCAGCCTGGCACAGACACAGACACAGACACAGACACAGACACAGACACAGACACAGACACAGACACAGACACAGACACAGACACAGACACAGACACAGACACACACACACACACACACACACACACACACACACACACACACACACACACACACACACACACACACCACACACACACACACACGCGCGCGCGCATGCACGAGCTGGGACGCGAAAAAGGGAAAGGGGGGGGGAGGAAGGGCCAAAGGCAAGGGGAAAAATTAAGGCAATAATCCAGAGTTTCCCCAGACAGCAACGCTTCGGTACCGATGAAGGTACCAGTATGACCCATTGTCATACTGAACTGAATAACGTGTGTTTGTGAAATGAACAAAGCCCGGCTACTCTATAGTTAGCCATGCAATCAGCTGATCTGAAGCTAAACTGAAACCAAAAACCAGGAAGCCAGGTGCACCCAAATACCCTAGCCATTGGTGAGGGATGCCCCTGCCATGCCAGTAGACAGTGGAACCATGCCCTAGAGTTGCACTGAAGAACTGCTTTCCTTGGTAAGGAAACGTTCTGACACTTTAGACAGGGGCGTCCCTTGAACCTACTTTCAAGTTGATCTGCAATTAAAACTCTCGACATGTATCCCTCTAGAACCATATCCAGTAAACACGCACACACGCACAACACACACACACACACACACACACACACACACACACACACACACACACACACACACACACACACACACACACATGCATGCGCGCGCACACACACGCACATTGCACGCGCACGCGCACGCACACACACACACACACACACACAGACAGGGGAGAGGGAGGAGAAAAGGGGGGGGGGCAGGGTGAGGCAGGGAGGCGAAACGGGGGGGGGGGCAAAGCATCTGCATCAATGTGTAGTATCAGAGACCTCATCAGGCCCTTGCCTAACCTGACACTCCCAGTAACATGCAGCTTGATAATGCTCTTTTGAGAGTTGCAACGTTAGATAGTCTTGCAAGGCTTTCGACCTCCAATATTTGTACAAAAGTTCCTTGACTTAAACCGCCCGCCGTGCAACAACAATTCCCAACTCGGCCAGCTCCAAGGGTGCCAAGCCATTGTCATAAGGTCTGTCAAAAACCACCTCACAGGTGCACCCCATATGGATACACCCAATCCAATCCAAAATCAGCAGGCAGGCAGGCAGGCAGGCACACACACACACACACACACACACACACACACACACACACACACACACACACACACACACACACACACACACACACACACACACACACACACACGCGCGCGCGGGGGCACACACACGCGTATGCAGGCACGAGCTCGGACGCGAAAAAGGGAAAGGGGGGGGGGGAAGGGCCAAAGGCAAGGGGAAAAAATTAGGCAATAATCCAGAGTTTCCCCAGACAGCAACGCTTCGGTACCGATGAAGGTACCAGCATGACCCATTGTCATACTGAACTGAATAACGTGTGTTTGTGAAATGAACAAAGCCCGGCTACTCTATAATTAGCCATGCAATCAGCTGATCTGAAGCACAACTGAAGCCAAAAACCAGGAAGCCAGGTGCACCCGAATATCCTAGCCATTGGTGAAGGATGCCCCTGTCATGCCAGTAGCCAGTGGAACCATGCCCTAGAGTTGCACTTAAGAATTGCTTTCCTTGGTAAGAAAACGCTCTGACACTTCAGACAGGGGCTTCCCTTGCACCTGAGGTACTTTGAAGTTGATCTGCAATTAAAACTCTCGACATGTATCCCTCTAGAATCATATTCAGTACACGCACACGCGCGCACGCACACACACCCCTGCATGTTCTTGCGCGTGCGCGCGCGCACGCACACGCACACACACACGCGCACGCGCACACACACACACACACACACACACACACACACACACACACACACACACACACACACACACACAGAGAGAGAGAGAGAAGGAACGACCAGGGGGGGGGGGAGGAGCACAGAAATCAATAAAGTCAATCTGTCAACGTCGAAAAGCTTTCTCACCGCCCCGGGGGGGGAGGAGGAGAGGGAGGAGAAAGGGGGGGGGCAGGGTGAGGCAGAAAGGGGGGAGAGAGGCAGCAAGGAGGGAGGGAAGCAGGGAGAGCAGGGAGCGAGGGATAGTGGGAGGGAGAGGGAGAGGGGGAAGGGAACCGAGAGGGAGCGGGAAAGGAACAACGAAACGGAGGGAGATAATATCGTATCTGATTATGCCCCAGCTTTCTTAATCGATTCTAAAAACAGACAGCAGTGCTGACTGCCACATACACAAAGCCCACCAATTTATAGATGAGGATATTGACTCCCAAGAAGGACGGTCGATCACAGTGGCTTTGCCAAATCCAATATGGCGAGTATTTAACAATCTCAATTTTAGGGCCATTACAACGTTTCACAATGCCAAACTTCGCACGTGTAAGTTCTGGTATATCGTGACCCAGAAAAGAGAATCTGCAAGCATCACCCGACAGGGACGAACGTACGACCTTAAACCGACTGACGAACAGAGCATCGTAGCAGAGCATCGCCAACCGTCCACATGGAAGGGAAAATCGTAAAATGCATGGCCTAAAACGTAACAGTCGAATGGCCATACGACATTGTTGCCGAAGTCATACTCGTACGGAAAGTCCATCGGAGTCGTGCGGCCAACTCGTGGTCTAACTCGTGGTCCGCGCGGCGTTTTTTAGATTTCAATTACCAAATTGTCAAAACGCATCCTCACAAGCTTTCCCATTGCACAAGAATCGCGGGTTTCGTTGTGTTTGGGGCTATGCAACGCATACCGTCCGCACGAACGTCTCTCTCGTACGTGGCTTCAAATCGATGGAATGTACTAGGAAAACAGATCCTGGACCACAGCGAATCTTTTTGGATAAGAGAAAGCCTGCAATGTACTGGATACTCCAATCATTCAGGGCCACAATCCCCTCAGGATGAGCAAAATCAGGCCATGTGCATACACATACACACACGAAGTACAGCATGTGCCGGCGAAGCCTCCGAAATGTGCGATCGTTAACATTCAGTGGAACATTCAGGACCGAAATTTCAGGCCACCACCACCAGAATGCCGAACATTCCAGACGTCTGCGCTCAGGAGAGTGTACGGACCACCAGATATTGGGGGCGACTCACGGTCCCCACCCACAGACCGTGCACATTTCCGCTCATCACACGGTCACACACGGGAAATCAGAAAAACGCAATGCTGGAGGCCACCGTCAGGCAAAATGCCGGACATCCGCAGGGCCAGTGCGGGAAAACTACAAATTCACCCGGATCTCGTGGCTGCACGATCGGCTACCACCGAACAGCTCACATTCCGGCTACCCCCAAAATGTCTGTTTTGGCATTTTCTTAGTTATTAGTTTGTCGACTGCCCTGCGGAAACCGACATTTTTCCACTGAAAAAAGTTTGCGTCGTGGCGCGACACTAGGTGAGAATTATGGGCCTGCCCAGCGGAATCCTTAACTCTTCTAGGGGGTAGAGTGGCAACGTCAACCTACCCCCCCAGGGGGGGGGGGGTAGGTTAAAAAGTGGGAATCCCAATAGTCCTGAACATTGCCATGAAGTCATGCTGCGTGGACTTCATGTAGTCTGGAGAAGTTCGCAGGTTTTGCATATGTAGGGTGCCCTTTCTTTGTTGGATTGCCCTCTTTATGAACTCTGGATCCCTTGCTTGTGCAGCTGTTAAGCGTTCAGGATTGCTACCTTTTTTCAGTGACATTTTAGCGCATTGGAACACAGAGTATATCATAGCCTCACGCTGAAGATAAAAAATTATTTCAGGATTTCTGGCAAACCTCCGGTCTATGCTCAGCATCTTCAACTTGTACATCTCATGCCTAGATAAGCATTCTGGGTTTTGTTGGGGAAACCCACCAAATTCTTGTGGAAACATCTTGGCTTGTAAGTCATCATCCTGCCAACAATATATAGGTCTATTCCCCTCACCCGGTGCAATTCGCATGACGCTTTCCTGCAGAACTCTGTGCTCAGTAGGTAGGGTATCGGTTTCTGGAGCTTCTGCAATACCAGGACCAGCTAGACCAGGACCATGCAAATCTGTAATATTCTCATTCCCATCCCCATTCAAATAAGTTTCCATGATTCCAGATTCACTTCTATTGTCTTCGACATCTCCGATAGTCTCTGGCCTACGCTGACTTTCATACTCATCATGGCCTTGCTGGGGAACAGGCGGTACCATCAAATTGGAAACGTGATCCATGAAATGGGAAATGCCATCTTCATAAAGACACGTGTGATGATCTGGAGCTTGGCCACGCTGCTCATCTATTTGAAGCATGGCCAACTCATCAACTCCCTCATTATTTGTGGGGCTACCATTGTCATGATCATGAGCATTGGCCTCAAATGTGGGCACATCCATGTCAGTATTCTCATCATCCTCAGTCACAACTTCTGGAAAATCAGCCGCTAGCTGTCTCAACTTATCAGCGTCAAAAATAAAGCCTTGGTACAGTGGGGTCTGTAACAATGCCTCTGCTGCTGAGATCATGACATCGGGGCGTATGTATCCGTCTTTGAACGTATGGCGGTCCGATAGTCTTCGCAACATCTGACACCTGTAAAACACTGTAGGCCTGAAATCATTTGGTAGTGTGGTTTCTAATTTTTGACCGCTGTTTGGAACACTTATTACGTGACCTTTGACTCCTTTTTGCCTCGTGCTGGGCAAAGTTACTATTCGGTGAAAGCCAACCACAGCAGCCAAGAGGGCTACTTCCAGTTTGTTACACTTTAATATTGCTGGGTGAATAGTGTTGAATGGAAGTTGAGGGGGCTTCCAGTCATAGTCTTTTTTTAATTTCGTAGTACAAGGTCGGCAAAATTTGAACGAAGACAAAGGCCCATGTCGATGTGGCAGTAGCTCCTGAACAAAGTCGTTACGGCCTCCCTCTACCATTCCTGTCATAATTGCATCATGCAATTCAGAAAGCTCCACTTCTTGTTTTATTTGTTTACAACAAGAGCAAAAGGACGTTATTGGTACACAGTCCCTTTTGAATTTCTCTACGGCACGTTCGAGTACATTTGCTTCACACAATTGTCGTGGTCTGCGATGTTGTCTGTGTGATGTACCCGGTCCGTCCTCATCAGGGTCTCCTCGACTAATTTCTATTGGTGTCAATTCAAAGACAAGGTTATTATTTTTATTCCGATCTTCCACATTTAAACATCGTCTGTTTGCTTGTGGTTCTTGTGTGCGTCTGGCCTCAGCCTTACGTTTCAGGCTCGTTACTTCGCTCCACTGATCCGCTATGGCTTGGACATACAACAGACACTCAGTAGTAGGGTGCACTTTTTTAAGGCCTTTCCATGCATATGACACAAATGTCAACAAAGATGTACAGGCACTTTTTACTTTCCCCGGGGAACAAGCAAGGAATGGTCGTTGTGAGAAACGCCCTTTAGTAGCTGCAGTTTCCCTTAACCGTCGCTGTGCTGTACTATATGCAATGTTTCTTATTCCTCCTTTGGCATGTGATTGAATGATATTGCAAAGCGCCTCAATGTGGCTTTCAATATCATTCCCATTGTTAGCTGTAATCAAACTTTCAACACACGTTAAATTGCACGCCAAATCCTCAAGATCATCTTGAAGCATCAAAAGTACCATGAGTTTTTCTACTTGTTGTGATAAAGACGTGCCCAGAGGTATACTACTGAGGACTTTCATCATATCTTTGAAGGCCTCCTTTTTTTGCTTTTCTAATAATGACCACTTACTGTGCAATGCACTTATGTAATTACGGCAATATCGAGCAGCATGAGTGTGAAGCCCTTTAATATTCCACCATATGTGCAAGATGAAAGCACTCATTCCAATAGTGACTGGTAGTGTAGATGAGACCGCACTGTTGACAATTATGTTGAAATCTATAGGTGTGTTAGTAAGGTCTACATGTTCCTCAAAAAACCCAGGGAGTGCATTTACAATATGTGAAGACAAACCTGTGGTTGTTACATTCAGGACTTTTGTCCAAAAATCAAGTTGCATATTTTCCAAACCAATCCTCACATCGGAACTTTTTAACTGCATGACACAATCCTGTACTACTTTATAGTCACAACCAGATTCTGCAATATATATACACAACATAAACTTACTTATTCTTGTCAGGGCATCCGGTGAGTTATCCACTTCTAAAACATTTAATAGTTCCTCTAAGTCCTTCACAGTAAGAAATGAACTTGTCTCCATCTTACATGCGTATACCTCCCCCTAGGTTATCAATTATATATTGTGTTCAGATCTTCTAGATTGTACACTGGTTTTTTTACATGTAAACTTCCTTTCCCTATACTGTATAGTACTCAGATTGCCATGTCCGGATTCAAGGCAGACAATCCACCATTTGTTATTCATGGTCATTCATCATTCATTTTTTTATATGGTATTAGTACCCCTGTGCACAAAAGCGGCAGGTGGCCATCCAGTCATCTAGTGAGGTGTGGTCAATAGGAGCGCTGATTACAGAACTGGGTGCGAGTAGTTTACAAGGTAGGAGATGCTAGAGTCCTGGAGTTGCAGTATCACCGAACTTGACCTGCATGTTCACCACATACTCGCTTAGCATTCTTTGTGTGCAATAAACTGAAGTTCAGCATGCTTTGCGTGCGATGGATTAAAACATCACCTAAGTTGTATGATCCTCCGGAGCAGTTTGATCGGAGCTGTCTGACCGAAGTTGTTTGACATGTAAGTATCATATAAAATGTTGCATTGTAAGAATCTACGTTAAATAATCGACATGTCTCGGGGCAACTATGCTGCAAGGACAATTACTGCTGAAGCAAATTTGTCAAAATCGTAAGAGAGAATCCTAATCATGATACAATGTGTGTGTGTATATATATACCAAATATCATAAAAAAGAATTAATGTTCAGCATTGTGTGGGAACAGAGTGGAGTTGGGGATGTTCTTTAATGCTAATTGTCATAATGGCTGCCTATTCAGGCCAGTGTCATAGATTTACAGCAAGGGAAATGTTTCGGAAGTTGTAATTCATACATTTAATATAGAGGAGAGAGGGAAGGAGAAAGAGGGAGGGTAAGAGAGAGAGAGAGAGAGAGGAGAGAGAGAGAGAGAGAGAGAGAGAGAGAGAGAGAGAGAGAGAGAGAGAGAGAGAGAGAGAGAGAGAGAGAGAGAGAGAGAGAGAGAGAGAGAGAGAGAGAGAGAGAGAGAGAGAAGAGAGAGGAAAGAGAGAGGGAGAGGGAGAGGGAGAGAGAGAGAGAGAGAGAGAGAGAGAGAGAGAGAGAGAGAGAGAGAGAGAGAGAGAGAGAGAGAGAGAAGAGAGAGGAAAGAGAGAGGGAGAGGGAGAGGGAGAGAGAGAGAGAGAGAGGGAGACAGACAGACAGAGAGAGAGAGAGAGAGAGAGAGAGAGAGAGAGAGAGAGAGAGAGAGAGAGAGAGAGAGAGAGAGAGAGAGAGAGAGAGAGAGAGAGAGAGAGAGAGAGAGACAGAGAGACACACACACACAGACACAGACACAGACACAGACACAGACACACAAAACAGAGTCGTGTCACAATGTATCATGTAGGAATGTAATCCTTACAAACACATGTACATTGCAAAAACAAAAACATCCATATAATACATATGTAATACATGTTGAGGTCACAATTCCATTTACAAAGTTGGGGAATGGTCATTAACCGTTCATCATTCTCCCATAATAGACTATGATTTGATTGCACGCATACACACACACTCACTCTCAGTACCAAAACACTCATGCACGTGGACACACACACACACACACACACACACACACACACACACACACACACACACACACACACACACACACACACAGAGACAGAAAACAGACTTATGTCCCAATATACCATGTTGCAATATATATAATGAACATAGTTCAGGTAAAACACATAATCAAGCACTACTAACCCTCCCAAACAGATGTACATTTTTCCGAGCATATATTTAAACAACACCTAGCCACCAATACAACCATTGTAATAATAACAGGGTTTTCCTCACTTCGCAAATATTAAAAAAAATTCAAGATAAGCTGGGTAATCTACGGAACAGACCCGTGCCGAAGCCGATGCCGATGCCGATCAAAAAAGTTCCACAAAGCAATTACGATATTCCACAGTGCCACAAAGCATTTACGAAACATACAATAAAAATTCCAAGATAGGCTGGGTGCTCACTTCTACGAAACAGACCCGTGCCGAAGCCGATGCCGATCAAAAGAGTTCCACAAAGCAATTACGATATTCCACAGTCCCACAAAGCAATTACGATGTTCCTACACCACGCCCAACAACCTTCATTTTCATATAGTATCAAGGCACAAAAACACCCATTGACATAGACGACGGGAGTTAGGCATAACCTTACCCAAAGGCAGTCGGCCATTGCAACCACAAAAACATCATGGCCACAGCATACCCATACATATTATACATGTTGAAGTTATAATTCCATGGCAAAGTTGGGAAACGGTGATTGGCCGTGTTGGGAAATGGTGATTGGCCGTCTTCATTTCGCAAATTGATGTGCATTCGCAACCAGTAAATTACAACAAAAAGTTCAAAATAAACAGGGCTACCTGTTGCGTACTTAAATATCGATCACAACAATGCGAAAGTGCCCTATAAGCCAAGACACTTCCCTGACAAGACTCGGTGTCGATATCGATATTTCTACACCACGCCCAACAACCCTCATTTGCATAGATTACCTTATAATAAACATTATATTACTACATACACAACCATCAACATAAACAACGGGAATCAGGCCGGAACCCTAACCCGTAGGCAGTTAACAATTGCAACCCAAAAAACACCATCGCCACCGCATCCCCACACATGTGATACATGTTAAGCTGACATAATCAATACTTAGTTTGGGCAACCTTACAATTCAGAGAACCCCTCACCAAAAGTTCGCCATCAGGCACCGATGTATGTGGTGTCAGCAAACTCCCAGCCAATCTCCATTCCACAACTTGCCAATCATCAACCTTCTTACCTCACTGTGTAATTTTGCTGCAACTGTGGACAAAACGCGCGTTTCTTTCTCTTACGATGCACTCCGAACTCACGCACGCTTCTCTCGTAAGAATCTTCAAATCGACGGGAAACCTGCAATGTACTGGATACTCCAATCATTCAGGGCCACAATCCCCTAAGGATGAGCACAATCAGGCCATGTGCATCCAAAGTACAGCATGTGCCGGCGAAGCCTCCGAAATGTGTGATCTTTGACATTCAGTGGAATATTCAGGACCAAATTTCAGGCCACCACCACCAGAATGCCGAACATTCCAGACATCTGCACTCAGGAGAGTGTGCGGACCACCACATGTTGGCGGCGACTGACAGTCCCCACCCACAGACCGTGCACATTTCCGCACATCACACGGTCACACACGGGAAATTCGAAAAACGCAATACTGGAGGCCACCGTCAGGCAAAATGCCGGACATCCGCAGCGCCACTGCAGGAAATACCACAGATTCACCCGAATCTCATGGCTGCACGATCGGCTACCACGGAACAGCCCACATTCCGGCTACCCCCAAAATGTATGTTTTGGCATTTTCTTAGTTATTAGTTTGTCGACTGCCCTGCGGAAACCGACAATTTTCCACTGAAAAAAGTTTGCGTCGTGGCGCGACACTAGGTGAGAATTATGCGCCTGCCCAGCGGAATTCTTAACTCTTCTAGGGGGTAGAGTGGCAACGTCAACCTACCCCCCCAGGGGGGGGGGTAGGTTAATCACAGATGCCGCTCCAATCTCGCATCGCTTGGATCAAGTGCTTTAATCACGCACGCGCTGTTGCGATAATTGCGCTGTTGCGTTGAGCTGTTGCGTTGCGCTGTTGCGTTGCGCTGTTGCGTTGGCTAGACAGATGTAACTTAGAAAGAAGTTAAAGTGTGCGTGACCCGGCACACGCGGAGACGAGATTATGTAAGCACCACCAATACCCCCCCTGGCCCCCATACATACACAAAGTGCCTTGGCCTCCACCCAGCTTAACCAAGCCCTTGAAGAAAGGCACAGACAGACCATTGTGCATACAATTAGTTCCTGTTGAGTTGTGAACATACATTATAGAATGCCTTGTGCTTTAGGTGATCTTCAAATGTACATTATTAGGATACGGGTCCACTATCCACATAAGGTACCTCAAGACACGTTCGGATGAGGTCTATTTCGAACATAAGGTACAATCTGATCTAGATTACGCGTTAGTGTGAAAGGACTATTAAAGCTGCGATCACCGCATAGTCGAGCAACTGGTTTGGAAAGATACTGGGCACATAAGGATGCCAGTCTTGTTCATGCAGTTGCATGTGTCTAAAGAGCAGACAGTCGTCAAGGACTGTAGCTGGAGAGGCACGAACTTACGACCTGTCTGCTTGCTTACAGGTGCGGTGACGCAGGGTGTGTATTGGTAATGTGTTCATGTTTGATTGCTTGTTTGTAAGTGAACCATCTTAGTGTACAATCAAGTCTCCCAAACAGCTAAGGAACGGAGTCTTGATTGAGTATAGGAAGGTACTTGCTTTCAGCCGTCAGGAGCTTATCCGTGTGCAGATGCTCATTGACAGATCAACATGTAACGGAACTGGTTTGGAAAGATACTGGGCACATAAGGCGAACCAAGATGTATTCCACATCCAATCGACTGCCAAGCTTGTTCGCGATCTGGCGTTTCTATGCTTCCTGATCGTTACCGACGGTAACGGTACAGTTCCATATGAGACGCCGTACCGTACTGCTTGGCCACATAAACAACCCTGACTTGGCCCTATGCCAACGTGTAGCCCTGTAGCTACCAGGGATCCTAAACTTATACACGTGTACACACTCAATGGAGTCTTTACCTTGTGACCACACCGTCACTAGTACAAGACCTGTACTGCATGGGGGTCACTATATGATCAACCTGACTGATCACCGTACATTAACCTAGATACGCAATCAGGCGCATCTGCTTCCTCGTACTCCACACGTGGAGAAATTCAAGTTATACAATGTTTCCTAAAACCACTTGATAAACTGATAGAGCCCTTGTATCTAAGTACGTTTGCCATCACGTATCTTATACGTACCTATCAGTTTATACAACACATGGCATCCTACTTCCATCCATAGGCTCGGGCGGGACCCGATGGGCAATCCCCCGATATGCAGTACATAGGAGCCAGCTAGCATAGTCCCCCCAAGAGCCAGTGGACCCTTGGAACGGGAGACGAGTAGAATCCCCACATGTCACAGGCGGAAGCTAATGACTACAGCAGTACGAGGAGACCGTTACAGCCAGCACCATACCCCAGAAGGTCCGTTTACATGCATACAGTGGGCTGTGGTGTGTTGGGGTCATATAAACAGTGCATGGTGATATGTCTGTAAGTGAGTATGCATAGCAAGTCCAGGCCTTGAACACCAAGACGAAACCTGATAAAGAGGCGAACCTTGGCAACATCAAGAGACAGATAAAGGAGGCGGGAGCGCTGAGCCCTAGTAGGGCAAACCAACACACATAAGTACATACCTGGGGATCAGTAGGGGCTAACCGAGGGGAGACATGGAAAGAGGCCACAGGGAGGGTATTGGCCTGCCTAATGAGAGCTAAAAGGTATCCATATCCAATACCCTAGGGAGGGTATTGGCCTGCCTAATGAGAGCTAAAAGGTATCCATATTTAATACCCTAGGGAGGGTATTGGCCTGCCTAATGAGAGCTAAAAGGTATCCATATCCAATACCCTAGGGAGGGTATTGGCCTGCCTAATGAGAGCTAAAAGGTATCCATATCCAATACCCTAGGGAGGGTATTGGCCTGCCTAATGAGAGCTAAAAGGTATCCATATCAATGAGATGTGGGCGCCATATCTCACCATATCTCCATATTTCACCATCGTCCATTTCCCGGCCTAGCTGGAGGCATAATCAGTACACACAAATATTTCTGTACTTGAACATTTTCTCTCGAACAGAACTTAGCTCAGAATAGCAATAAGGAGGTCACACAAATGTGTGTTTTGCAGCTTCACTGTACCGGTGTTCGTTGCTCACAGCGCAGCGATCCACACAAGATGTTGTTCCGTCAGGCAAGAGCCCCACATATACAAATAATGCTTTTCCGATGTATTTAATCTGTTACTTTTATATTGTCTCATGGTCCGGAACGCAGAGCTCTTTCGAGGGCTTTACGAAGCCTTGGTTTACGACTGCTACAGTCTACCCAAACTTAGTGCTTGTCTACGCATGCCAACAAGGCAGCTGATCAGGGACCAACGAACGCCAAATAAGTTGACAAGTTAGTAATGGATTCTGGTCAAACAAGATACGGACTCACAATCTCCATCAGAGCTGCTATTGCAGGAGGTACTCAACTTGCAAGTACAGGCGGCACGTCTCACATACCTGGAGAGTATGACTGTCAAAGGACAATCGCTTGGCGCAAGCAACCGCAAATTTCCTTTAAAGGACACTTCATACCTGGTATAGTCACTTTCATTGCAAGTGACACAAGTTGATGGGTCAGCTGCGCGTACAGTTTTTTTTGGGGGAGGGGGGGGGGGCAAATCTAAGGCCAAGCGGCAACCATGTCACCCATAACCTGAAATTGAAAGTCTAAAAGTAAGAGGAACACTTGCGCTGAGTTAATCAGTATTTGTACAAATGACTGATAGGTTCAGGTGAACGCAGGGCAAACTCCACCAGTATTGGAGGAATGACCCCCCCCCCCCTGTTAAGACAAAAGATGAGGAGGCAAGGAGTTCATAACTTGGAAAACCCCTGCAACTTAAATGCAACGAAAGGAGTCAGACCTGGTACCGACCACTGTCACTAGCTAGACTAAACCCAGTACACCATAAGGTGAGCACTCATCATGTTTCCTCAGAGTGCATCGCAGTCGACTGAAGAGTTTGAATTGCAGCGTCGTCGAATCCAGCTGTCAGGCAAAAAGCAATCTTACTGATGTATTGTAATCCCAAGGCCTATAAGATGCATGGATATGCTTGCCATCCCCCCCCCTTTTGTACTGGCATCACACCCCCCCCCCCACACACACACATTCGGGTGCGCGTGTGCACATGCACGTGAGCATACAAGCCCAGATGCAGATCCAGAGTGCTTTGTCTCCATATACAGCCGTCCAGGCCTCAACACGTGTGCAAAGGACGAGGTACACCAAGTCTCGATTGATAGCGTCCACCAAACCCTATTTCCCCACGACTTCCCCCGTGGGATGGGAAGGAGGCCACTTTCCGCGTCCGCAATCGCCCGCATCTGACGCCCACGCTCCCTTCCTCACTTCAAAACTAAGGGCAGAGAGCCCCGCTTTAAGGCGTTGGGGTTGCGGATCAGTGGGAATTTCTGCTTCCATGTTGGTGAAACTGTAGCCCGCCCGCGCCCTGTCACCCCTTGAGAAAGGCTGGTCCATACAGTACTGGCAAGCGACTAGGGCGGATGGGAAGATGCAGGCACAATGGTGGGACCAGCAGAAATTCTTAGACGTAGCAACTGTCGACAAGATATTGAATCAGCGACAAGTTCTGTGTACAGGTCGTCACGGCCTTTACGAAGCAATGTCAAGGCAAAGATGGAACCATGGACAGTGTTTACAAATTAGTATTACATGTCGTGACATAACAGTTTTTCTACGTGGCAACTTCAACACAACGATGGAATCACATATGCTGTTTTCGTATACACGCTACATAACACCAGTCTTCATGTAGCTCTGCTCGATCAATGATGGAATCACAGACACGCTTCTGCACGTTACACCACACCTATCTTCATGCACCGTCTTCGACACCACGGTAGAACCATTGTCTGTCTTCATGCAAGCAACCCACATGCATTAACGACGCCTTCAATTCACACAAGCAGCTGACGCCCCCGCCAGCGGGCCAGGCACCGCCAAGCGCATATCAACTGCACAGAATTCGTCCTGCCAGCATGCTCCGGAGGCCGGGAAAAAAGGAGCAGTGGGTCCCGCCTTGAATATTCTCCGTAGATTTTATTTCAAAGAAGGCGGAGCAAGTTATCAAGGGCGGGCCCTTCGTGAAAAGCGTGTGGAAGACGTAGTCCATGAGCTCTGCGTCGGTTTTTATGGAGCTGTAGCCAAAGTCCAGGCGGAAATTGACCTCGAGGAACTGCGGCAGCGGGCGCATTTCCTCCTGGTCCCTCGGATCCCAAGGGAGTTTGCAACTACTGCAACAAAAAGGGCCATTATTGGAGAGACTGCAGAAAGAGGCGCAGGGACGAGGAGACCCAGAGGAACGTGGTAGCAGCAGTCCAGCAGCTGCAAGGCATGTGGCCTCAGGGCCAGCCACCTGTGGGTGGCTGTAAAGACAACCATTACCTTGTACTTCATATGCGTGCATGGGGACATCCCGTACAGTTCTCTCTGGTTTTCATATATACTTAGATGAACGCGTACATTCTATAATTGGCCGCTCTGCGTCGAATTTAAGACGAGAACTTCACGCATTGTAATCAGTCGCTATCTTCGTCTTCATGAACGGATCTCTTTGCCTCAGTCAAATACTCTTCCGCTGATTGCCATAACACTGGTATCGGCGACATAGTTGTCGCTTGATCTTCTTGTTTCTTTGGCTTAGGTGCGTTTGTGATGAGACGAACCAGGACAGGGGCTCCGCGCAAGCGGGTCAATTTTACGACGCCTAGGAAGCAGATGGTTCCTGCTGGAATCCCCACTTCAGGGCCGAATTTTGTTGATCCTGAGCGTGTAGATGTGTCTACTTTTGTTTCCAAACCTTTATACGAGTCGATGCTGGCTCGGGGCTTTGACCCGGGAGCCACTTACGACACCACTGATGAGGAGGCGGAGAGCCGCCCAGGCAGTGCTGTGGTGCAAGATGCAAGCCGTCTAAGTGATGCATCTCTTCTAGCAGAGATGCGCTCGCGTGGAATGGTCTTCCCAGCACCGTCTCCTGTGGTTCCGGACCCCACCTTGAGGGAAGTTCCCATCTCGGCTGTGAAGACCAAGTTTCCTGAACCCATGTTGTATTATGGAGATCCTGACATGTTGGATGCCCATTTTCTGCAAGTTCGTACGTACTTGCGTGCGAATCGTGTAGATCTGTCAGGAGACGTAGCCGTTGATATGGCCAGTATGTTCCTACGGGGCAAGGCTCTTGATTGGCTCGTCTCACGGACTCAATTGGCAGCTAAAAGGCAAGCCGTGGAATTGGCAACGTTCCACGCATACATGCAGGCTTTACAGGAGGCCGTCCGACCAGTGGAGCTGACGGATACTTACTTTGAGCCTTTTCTTGTCATGAGACAAGGAAAACGGTCCATGAGGGAGTATGTTGCGCATTTCAATGCGTGTAGGGCCAAAGCACCTGACTGCATGTCAGATGCGATGTTAATGTTTGTGTTTAAGCGTGGGTGTCGGGATGACCTGCGCAGGGCGATTACGGTGCAGCGTCCGCAGACGCTGGAAGAGGTGTTCGCACTTGCAGTTGCAGTATCTGATCTGCATGCACGTGTCCCTCCTCAGAGCGGCGGGCAGAAGGGGTTTCCCTCCGGAGGATCCCAGACCAAACCCACACCTTCTCCCCCGGCTAAGGAGGCTAATAAGCCTACCTGCCCCCATTGCGGCAAACCCGGACATAATGTCGATGCATGCTGGGTCTTACACCCTGAAATGAGAAAAGTAAAAAACAAAACGGCTGCCTAATAGGTGTGGCTGTGGGGTGTGACAGGTGTTGGTACCATGGAGATTCAAACAGGGATCCCGGTTCTTCCCGCGTTTGACGAGTTTGTTACCTACCTACGCTCCTTTTCTGAGAGTGTTGTGACTCATGTGACGAGTTCGCAACGCTTGCCTGTGTCTGAAACCCCTTTTGGGCTGATCATCCCTGCTTGTGAGCAGTGTGAGGGTAGAGAGACGCATGTTGATGGATCCCATGAGTTGGTTGTTTCCTTGAGTTCTGAAGCTGCTCCCATGGCTTGGGAAAGAGTGATTACACGGGCCCTTCCCGGGGATAGGGTAACACTGCTTTGCCCCAGGTCCACAGGTGGGGAGGCTGTAGGGCCAGAACTGCAGGAGCAACGCCATGCGACCATCGTTATCCCTTGGACATCTCTACTGCAGTTATGGGGAGAATCTACTGCAATTCAGGCGCCTCCCACTGTTAAGAGTGTTTTCGGGCGGGACATGGTTGAGGTGTTTGTCATTACTAGGCTTGTAGCTGTACCTAGTAAACTCACCTACCAGCCCCTTCATCATATTGCACAGATGAGCGCAGATTTTACTGTAGCAACTCCTGACTTGTCACATACGTGTATCCAGTTTGAGGGATTGGTGCAGGGTGTTGCATGTAGGGTGCTATTGGATAATGGTGCTACATCTAATTTTGTGAGTGAAGAGTTTATGCATGCTCTTGTTTTACCCACTATGCCTCTCAACTCGTTGTTGACAGTGAACCTCGCTGATGGTAGAGCCAAGGTAACTGATCAGGTGTGTGCAGTTGACTTGTCTGTGGGGTCGTTTCAGTTCCGAGTGGATTGTTTGCCTACAGAGCTGCATACCTATGATGTTGTGTTAGGAAAGCCCTGGTTGACAGCGTTTAATCCATGTGTAAATTGGCGCTTGAACACTGTTTGTCTTGTTGATGGTGAAAGCACACATGTTTTGGTGGGTAGTCAGCGTTCTGATGTGCCTAAATATGTGATTTCTGCGATAGAGTTGGATAGATTTGCTTCTGATTTGACAGAATTGTACGTGCTCAAGTTGAAACCTGTACAACGGGATTCTGAACCAATACATGCCCAGCCGGGGTTGGAGGACTTGTTGCAGGAGTTCTCGGATGTCCTATCAGGCTTGCCTGACAGTCTTCCACCACCTCGAGTCGGAGACCACGAAATCCACCTGGAACCTGGTGCTCGACCTCCTGCCTCCCGCATTTACCCGCTATCGGGAGCTCAGCTTGCTGAGCTTAGGGCACAGCTGCAGGAGTTGCTGGAACGAGGGTACATCAGGCCCAGCTCTAGTCCTTACGGTGCTCCCATCCTTTTTGTCCCCAAGAAGGACGGTGGTTGGCGGTTGTGTATTGACTATCGCGCTCTAAACAAATTGACTACAAGAAACCAACACCCGTTGCCACGTATCGATGAAATGTTCGAGCAGTTGTGTGGTAGTAAGCTCTTTACTAAACTTGACTTAGCCTCTGGGTACCACCAGATCCGTATGCATGAGAATAGTATAGAGAAGACTGCTTTTAAGACAAAGTATGGTCACTATGAATTTACTGTGATGCCCTTTGGTCTGACAAACGCCCCCGCAACGTTTCAATACGTGATGAATACTGTTCTGGCGCCTTACTTAGACACGTTTGTGATGGTTTATTTAGATGACATCCTCATATATAGTAAGTCTTTTGAGGAACACTTGCAACACTTGAGACTTGTACTTCAGGCACTACGAGACCATCAGTTTTTCTGTAAACGCTCCAAGTGTTTGTTTTGCGCACCCGAGGTGGAGTATTTGGGACATGTCATTTCCAGTGAGGGAGTGAGGGTGGACCCGAAGAAGGTTGAGGCTATCATGAATTGGCCCACCCCTACCTGTGTGTCTGAACTTCGTTCGTTCATAGGTCTTCTACAGTTCTATGATACATTTGCAGACCACTTTGCTCATGTTGCCTTCCCTCTTACTGAGTTGTTTAAAAAGGATGCTCCATGGCAATGGGATGACTTGCATGAGAAGGCTTTTCGTGAATTGAAACATCTGATGTGTACTGCTCCTTGTTTGCTCCCACCAGACTTGCAAAACCTTTTGTCGTGCATGTGGATGCATCTGCCTTTGCGATTGGGTGTGTGTTACAGCAAGATCAAGGTAAGGGACTGCAGCCGATTGCCTTTGAGTCTAGGAAATTGCAGCCCAGTGAGCGAAAGTTGGCTCCATATGACAGAGAATTATTGGCCCTTGTACACGCCCTGCGTAAGTGGAAGCATTTGCTGATTGGGGGGAAGTTTACTGTGTACACTGACCAAAAAGCTTTAAAATTCCTCTTAACTGCACCGACGCGTACTGATCGACAAGAGCGCTTTTTGACTGACATTATGAGGTTCGAACCTCATAATGAATTCATGCCTGACATTAGATATGTCAAAGGTACTGATAATGTGGTCGCGGACGCGTTGAGTCGGCGCGCAGACTTAGCTACTCTGCATGTCTCCTCTCTTGTGTCAGACACCTTGTTGGAAGAGTTGAGTGAGGGTTATGAAAATGATCCACAGGTCCCTGGTTTGTTGGATCAGGGAACCGTGAGTTGGAAAAGGGGGTTGCTGTATACCGAGCATGACAAGATTTATGTTTCAGAAGGCCCTGTGAGGGAGAGGATCCTAGCAGAGTGTCACAGCACACCTTTTTCAGGCCATTTGGGCGCTCACAAGACTGCTGAGCAAGTGTGCAGGTTCTTCTATTGGCCAGCCATGTTGTCTGCCGTACGTCGGTACTGCAGAGAGTGCACTAGCTGTCAACGGATGAAGGGGACTAGCAAAGTACCTTTTGGATTGTTGCAGCCCTTGCCTGTACCAGAGTCGCCTTGGGAGAGTGTTTCTTTGGATCTGGCAAGATGATTGGTGCAAGTATTTGGCCATTGTGGAATTCGCTTACAATAATTCAGTACAGGCCACTACTCAGCATAGCCCCTTTTTCCTGAACCATGGCAGAAACCCTCTTACGCCTTTGTCCACTGCTGTTCCTACGCGCTCGTCGGTGCCCGCCGTTGCTGAATATGTGGGGGACTTGCAGAAGGCTTTGCATAGTGCCAAATCTAATATTTCATCTTCCCAACAGCGCCAGAAATACTATGCTGACAGGAAGAGGAGGGATCATCCTTTCCAGGTTGGAGATTCAGTGTTATTGGCTGTGCGCCAAAACCAGCTCCCTCCTGGGTTGTCCTCTAAACTATCAGCTAAGTATATGGGCCCCTTCTGTATCCTGGAAGCTGTAGGTGTGAATGCATTTAAGCTGGAATTGCCTGCTGATTTTAGGATTCACCCAGTTTTTCATGTGTCTCAATTGAAGCCATACGTATCGTCCACTAACCCTACTGCAGAACCTACAAACCCTGGTCCTTTGTATACAGGCAGACAAGGAGATTACTATGAAGTGGAGACCATCCTGGGCAAGAGGAAATTTGGACGCTCTTGGCGCTTTCTTGTGAAATGGAAAGGCTGGTCAGATCATGATAATTCCTGGGAGGCGCTTCGGAATGTCAGGCACCTGACAGACCTTATCGCGGCTGCGCCAGTACTGCCATGACCTTGCTGGAGCAATGATTTCCTCTTGGCAGTCTGGATCTTCGCCGCATGGGTCTCTGTACTGCGGCTGCGCTTAGACTTGGGAGGGTGGGTTCTGGGTTGGGAGGGTTTGGGGCTGGGAGGGTACTCCTTATGGTGTTTGTTGCCTTGCAATTAGGCTCTGTGGACCCTCTTTCAAAAAGCAGTACAACACACAGTACAGCATAAGGTACACTGTACCTTATTTTTCTGGCTTACTGTTCTACTGTACTTGGGTTGAATGATGGGGGGGAGTAATATGGATTGGGAGCCATACCCCTTGGAATCAACTTATAGTGGTGGACAGTTCTTCCCTCGATGCGACTTTCTATTGGAAGGGAAGGCCCTTAAAGGCCATCTTCTGTGCTACTGGAGGGAATTGTTCCTCTTTTCCCTGCCTGGAGTATCTTCCAATGTCTTGTTTCTCTGCAACTTGTAATTGACCCGATGTGTGTGGGTTAATTGCGCAAGATCGGAAGGGTTCCTTTGCCTTTTTGATCTATCTTCATGATCTGCGTTTCATGAAGAAGGGCCCTTGCCCGTCATCTTCATTCCAAGGGGGAGGGAATGTAAAGACAACCATTACCTTGTACTTCATATGCGTGCATGGGGAGATCCCGTACAATTCTCTCTGTTTTCATATATACTTAGATGAACGCGTACATTCTATAATTGGCCGCTCTGCGTCGCATTTAAGACGAGAACTTCACGCATTGTAATCAGTCGCTATCTTCGTCTTCATGAACGGATCTCTTTGCCTCAGTCAAATACTCTTCCGCTGATTGCCATAACAGTGGCCACCATCCTCCAGTAGCCCAACTGGCCCATCACGGTGGAGAAGCCTTCCCTGCATGGTTCCAGCCTCCTGCTCCACCTCCACCTCCTCCTGAAGGTATGCTGTACACAATATCCCACAATGTCCTGGACAGTACGATCAGTAAACCCTTGCAGCACTCCTGGCTGGTAGACAGTGGGGCATCGGTGCACCTAGTATATGACATGGCATTGCTGCATAATCCTATCATCCATGCCAAACCAATCCCCCTGCACTTGGCTACCTCTGATGCCACTGGTTGTATTATTGCATCTGGGTCAGTCTGTATTTTGAGCCCGCAACGCATTCCCTTCTGGATCCACCATGTGCAATGTGTTCCCTCAGCTACCACCAACATCCTGTCAGTGTCTGCTGCCCTTAGGGACGGTGCAGTATTCCAAACAGACAATGTGGGTGCCTTTTCGTATGTCAGTGGACCAAACCACTGGAGAGCTCAGGTCACTGCAGAGATGGGACTGTACTACATTCACAGTATAGTTGCAGTGAGAGGGACCAGCACGTTAAAGCATGCAGCCAGTGTAACCAAACAGTCAAAATGAGTACTTTGTCACACAGCTGTGCCAAACGTTACTTATGGCATAGCAGAATGGGACACCCTGGAGATACGTGGATGCAGCGTCTGGCTAAGGAGAACCTGGTGACTGGGATGACACCTCTCTCTCTCCCTGCACTGATTGCCCGGTACACTGTGAAGCGTGCATTGAAGGAAAGACTGCCAGACCCTCTTTCGGAACCAGCACCAGACCTGCCTTGGAACCCCTGGACCGAGTGCACATAGATACCGTGGTCCCATTACACCTACAGCCATTACTGGTGAACGTTTGTGGGTTACTGTACTGGATGAAGCTTCTCAGTGGAAAGCAGTTATCCCAGTAAAGTCCAAAGACACCATCAGTGCAGCAGTCAGGGACTTACTTGTTTACTGGCAGACGCAAAGGAAAACCACTGTGAAGTGTATCAGATGTGACAGAGGAACTGAATTTATTAATGCTCGGTTCAAGGAGTTCTGTGCCTCCCAGGGGACTAAGCTGGAGACCTCTGCTCCCTACACCCCACCGCAGAATGGAGTGGCAGAACGAGCCAACCGAACCTTGAAGGAAAGAACCCGGACCATCCTGGCCTTTGCGGCAGCGAGTCCCACCCTCTGGAAAGAAGCACTGGAGACAGCATGCACCCTGCTCAACATGGGCCCAAGTACAGGCAGGGACCTTACCCCCTTTGAGTTATTCTGGGGATACAAGCCTGATGTCTCACTTCTGCGCACATGGGGCTGCCTTGCATATGTGCATATCCCAGATGTCCAGAGGCCAGTCTTTGCACCAAATACTGTGCCGGGAATGCTCACCGGTTATTCAGCCTCCTCCAAAGCCTATCGTATATACATGGGTGGGGGTATATGGCGAGAGAGCAGAGATGTCATTTTTGTGGAGCACCTTAGAGGGGCCTCTCGTATCGGTCTCAGTGTGACTCCAGCTCAGTCTGAGGAATTTCTGTGTCCTGTTTCCTCTGGGACCAGCACTTCTAAACAGTACCCAGAGCCAGTTCATGTATCCTGTGAAAACGACAGTGAGGCAGAGATCCAGGATTCAACCATTGAGTCATTACACCCTCACATTTCCCAGAAAGACGCAGACTCAGAATGTCCAGGACCCTCTGGGAAGGCTGAGCCCGAGCCTGACCCCCAGAGATCCCCAGCTCCCGCGGAGATCCGAAGGACCATCGAAGCAGCTCTGGACCTGGCCCGCGGCGCTCATTCGGACTCGGGTCTACAGCAACAAATGATGCGAGCTCAGGAGACTCTCAGACCAACTGGCCTGGAGAATTCCAATCTGTCTGCTGATGGGTTGACAAGAGCTCAGAGGCATGAGCAACGAACACTTGCAAGAGAACTCCTGCTGTCACAGGAGATGGGAGAGAGCAGAGGCAGAGTGGGGCTGACTGAAAGTGACACACAGTCACCGGGACCAGGGGAAGCGCAGGTAGATGGGTGCCAGTCTGAGAGCTCTGATTTTCATGTTAGTGATGAGAGGGGGGCAGCCACAATCCTGACTGCACATGGTCCCAGGGAGCTGAGTCGCACGGGTGGGTCCTGTCCAGTGAATGAGCTTCATGTCAGCGGTGAGACCTGTGTGGAAACGTCTGGCTCTCCCCACCAGTGGCGTGGACTGGTAGGGGAAGGTGGTGACAGCCACAGTCCTGAGAAGAGACATTCTACTCTCTCGGAAACAGCCAGAAATGTCTGTGAGAGCAGTACTGGGTCTGCATCCCAGTACCTGTGTGAGAGCCGAGAAGAGGAGGTGAATTAGGTGCACAGACAGTGTGTGGTACCACAAAATTACAAGTGCAGCCTGAGAGGTACCTGTGTATGGGAGAAGGATGTCAGGGATGAGAGGTCACAGACTGTTGTGACACAATGTGGAAGTCAGAGACACACAAGTCAAGAAAGGGAGGGGAAGCTCAGGGGTGATCAGAGCCTACCTCCTCCTGCCTGTGAGAGCCCTCAAGAGCCTGAGCTTGAGAGGATGTGTAAGCGTGTGGATGTGGAGGTGAACCGGAAGCTCAGACAATGTGAGAAACCTCCTGACTATGGATGCTTCCCGGGAGGTACCTGTGTCTGGGAGGAAGATGTGAGTGTGCGAGACAACAAACTGAGCAGTGCGAAGTGCGAATCCAAGCGAGAGAGAAGCATGAGAGAAAGCTCTGATACCACTGAG
The DNA here is from genome assembly GCA_002005505.1 of Botryococcus braunii. NCBI lineage: Eukaryota > Viridiplantae > Chlorophyta > Trebouxiophyceae > Botryococcus > Botryococcus braunii. The sequence goes on from KV908384.1 coordinate 336,603, forward strand.
AGAAAAGCTAGCTGTAGTGCGGCGAGTGTCAGTGGAAGAGTAGTGGGTTCTGAGGGTGCAACCAACAACTCTCCCAAGGGTAAGGGAGAGGAGGGGAAGCACACTGGTGTTAGATTTGGTAAAATCCATGTTCCCTCTAATTTCTTTTAAGGGAAGCTCAGATGTCCCCTCAGTGGGAATATTGGAAGGCTGCTATGAAAGAAGAGCAGAATTCATTAGACACCCATGAGGTTATGGAATATGTTCCTAGACCTCATGGGCATAAGGTAATACCAGTTCACTGGATTTTCTCAGTGAAAATGGATGCACATGGCAACGTGGTGAGATTCAAGGCAAGATTGGTTGCTCAGGGATGTCGACAAATTCCTGGAGTAGATGTCATGGAGGTATTCGCACCAACCAGCAGCTATGGAGCTAGGAGAGCCCTGCTAGCAGTGGCTGCCAGGGAAGGCTACGAGATTCATCAGGTAGATGTTAAGACAGCCTTTAAAGGCTGTCTTAAGAAATTTCTCAATGGTGAGCTGGAGGAAGAAGTGTACGTACCACAACCTCCAGGGTTTGAGAATGGCGATCGCAATACCGTGTGTCGACTTAAAAAGGCACCGTATGGCCTAAAGCAGGCCCCACGTGCCTGGCACAAGACCCTTAATGACAAAATTGAAGTCATGGGGTATGAGGTGTGCAAGAGTGATGCTGGAGTTTATGTGAGATGCTCTGAGGATGGAGGTAAATCTTACGTGCTGATTTATGTAGATGATCTCCTGATTGTATCCAAGGGCATGTCAGAGGTGGAGAGAGTGAAAGAGCTTCTCAAGAAAGAATTCACTATCCACGATCTGGGGGAGGTGAAGGATTTCTTAGGTTGTCAAGTCGTGAGAAATAGAGAGAAGGCCCTAGGGGTTAATCTCCCTGAGTTGCATTCCTAAGATAGATGCACTTGTGGAGAAGTTTGGTCTTGATCTTGAGTCAGTTGGGCCCGATACCCCAATGACAAAAGATTTTGTAATGTCTCAGATGCCTGCACCAAAGGATGGGAGTGACAGTATTGGTGCTGGGAGTGTTCTGCCTCCTTGCCTCCTGGCCACCGATACTGTGAGTTAGTTGGGTCACTGCACGCCTCGCTGCTTGAAGACCTCGTGCCTCCTTTGTGACTCCCGAAGGTCAAGCTATGTGTGCATGTATGTATGTGTGCGTGCTTGTGGGTGTGTGTGTACGTACGTGCGGGTGTGTGCGTGCGTGTGCGTGTGTGTGTGTGTGTGTGTGTGTGTGTGTGTGTGTGTGTGTGTGTGTGTGTGTGTGTGTGTGTGCCGTGATTGTGAATAGAATAGGAGATTTGAGGCTCTGTTAGCCTTGGTATTTCATGTTATATAACATATATGTGTATGTGCTTGGCTATCTTATCATCGGACAATGAGATTGATCCTTTCCGAGTACGTACCAGTTAGGGTAGTTTGAATTCCGTTGTTAAGAGAGAGCAAGTGAGCAATTGTAATAGACTTGTTCGGGACTACACAAGCACTCCGGGTGTTTCCTTAAAGTTGCCCAATCAGTCCTTGATTGTTCATGTCCTAGACTCTACTCTTCGTCACACTGTAGAGCGGACCTTGACTCACACCCTCCGTGCCGCCACTGCACAGGAATACGCCAAGCCCATAACCTAACACATTTCCATGGATCGCGCCATGATTGACCTTGGACGCACTACATTTGCTCATGTGCAAGCTTCCGTCGCCCTTATTAGAGTACGGAGTCTTGATGGGGTTTTGCGTATCGGCTTGGACAAACGAATTCTCTATAAGGCAGACCCCAAGTTGGCGACAGAGTATGCACGATTGCGGCAAGCAGAGGCTCACATGTTATCCATCTAGCACGCCACAAGACTCAGGAATTCAGCGCTTACAAGAACTGCACTTCTTGCGTAGGATTGAGGACCACTTAGGCAGGCATTTAGATGCGCCCATGCT
>KV908384.1:341066-358027 GCA_002005505.1 Botryococcus braunii
TTTGTGGATCCTCGATCTCGTAATTTGCGCAAAATTTTGCGCACTCCGTCTGCAGCCCTTGCACCCTTGGTGTTAATTCAGGATTTGTAAATCGCCCCATGCAGCCTGCACGTGGAGCACACTCAACGCCACCACACGAACGTCTGCCGGACGGTCGATCGATACCGGAAGGCCCTGACGCCTGCCTACTTCTTGCGAACTATTGTTACTGCTCCTCTGGTTGTCGGACTGGATGCCAAATCTTCACCGAACCTTGGGCGCCAACTTTTTGCTGCCTTCATTACAAGCACCCCGACCTTCTCATTTGCACCACGCTGCAAGGTCTTGTAGCTTTTGGGTGTTAGGCCACTCACCGGTCCATTGGTGCCCTCGCCACGAACAACTTCTCCCTGGATATTCTTCCTGACGCTCCCAGCAGGAGGGTCAGCGGGGGCCACATTCCGCGGGGTCGTCGAGGCTCCAGCAAACTCTGACAAGAGCTCCCGGCAGTTTGCTGTGCTAGCAACTGCGAGCAGAAAAGCGATTGCAATCGCTACGAGAGCCATCTGTGTTTGCAGGCGTCCCACCACACTGTGATATTCAGCACGCATGTAACATAGAAGTCAGCATGGACACTGATCTCTGGAGTTGAAGTTCATGTATGCACGTTGAAATTGTTCGATCATCGCAATTTGCATGCTAGGATCGTGCAATGAAAAGATTATTTGTATGTAGTGTGCAGATACGTCTTTTCGGCTAACCTCCGGTATAACAACCGGGGGTGAATTGTAGCAACTTTAAATGAAATCATTAGGCTACGATTGAAATCGCCATGCAATGTTTTCACCAATGGTGTCGCCAACAAAATCAGCATGTTTACCACCGGCATCACCGATATTCCGGCCGATGATGAATTGGGTTATGTTTGTAAGAGATCGGATTTCTGCTAAATGGGACAACTATGGCATCTCTTAGTGACACATTTTCACTTCTGGTGTGCTCGTTCGAATAATGGCAAACTCCAAACAATAGTGTTTTATGTCAGGGACCGGGTAAAACATATGGTTGACAGGCAAAGACAGCTTCGTTCATTAACCAGCAATTTATACAACCACGTTAAAATTGATAAACAGAATCTTGTAAATTGTATCAGCCATCTGCAAAGTCCCACGCTGTTGGTCGAACGCACCGGAAGTGTAATCAATACGACCGGCTCCTGCCCCACTTCAATTGATCAAAGTCTATGCTCCAGATACCCGGACGCCGTCCTTAACTGGGAGTGCTGTTTCAGAACAGGGTTGTCGCCACAGGCTTACTTGGAGACATGCAGATCCTTATCGTACCGAGCCTTGTCTTCGTCGACTAGCAACGACGTATGCAACGGGAGCCGACCGCGGTTACTGTACGGAAGGAAGGAAGGAATTACATCAACCCAGCCCAAAGGGCTGATGAGATGGAAAACCGAACACCGACGCAGCAAGACACCGAGAGAAACCAAACACAAACCCTAAGAATCAAGGCCAAACACAAACCCAAAGTACCGAGTGGGGAGCCAAGAGCACAAAGGAAGGGCATGAAAGCCCCAGGACACAGAGGAAGGGGCAGGAAAGCCCCAGGACACAGCCCAAGAGTGGGCAAGGGCCAGCAAAGGGCAAGACACAAACCTAAGACCGAAACTGAAAACAATCATAAATGAAGTTAACCACAGACTGAAGGTCATCTTGCCAGACGAACTGACGTAACGACCGAAAGGGGGAACGAAAAAGATGGGGGTAACGGTCCCGGATCGGCTGAAGGGCCGAACAGGAAAAGACAAGGTGGTGTTCATCACCCACCAAACCAGCCTGACACTGATCACAGAACCGGTGGGAACGGGGGATGCCCCGACGACGACCAGCATCAATAGGAAGGTTGTGAACCCCCATGCGGAATCGATGGAAAACCCTCAACTTGGAAACACTCATACGTAACCACAAAAGCCTAGAGAGAGTGGCGCGGGACGGACTATTAAACCACCTAGAGTATGTGCAAAGCTGAGCCCGCTCAGACGGGCAGAGACGAGGAGAGACATGCAAGCCCTCCCAGGGTTGGCGGCCATGCCAACGCAAGAGGTCCCGAAGGGACGGCATATCAATCGGATGAGGGGCTTGACAACCTATGTGATAAGGATAGCCAACCTTAATAAGGGCCTTCATGAAATACCCTGCCCAAGTGGGAGTACGGGTAGTGACGCCATAAAAGCACGAGTCGCGAAGAATCAAGGCATAAAGATGATCATGAGGCAAAGACACCAACGAGTTCCAAAAGGTGGCCATACGCTTCAGCCAGTGATGAGCGAGGGGTTGAAGCCCCAACTCAGCTAACAAAATCGGAGTGGCCACCGAGGGGCGCACCCCTAACAACATCTTCAACATGACCAAGTAACTAGACTCTAAGAGCTGAACAGAAGGGGCCGCAGCCGGTGAACGAAAAGAACGCCATCCCCAAATCTCACATGCATATGACGCCGTGGGCACAACACACATGAGAATCAACTTAAGAAGAAGACCTATAGAGGCCGCGCACTGCAGGTTACCATACTTACGCATAAGGGAGCTCCACGTGGCCCACATTTTACCATTCAGCAGGCCAAAGGTGCCCCCCACACCCCCAACCGAGGATAAAATAACACCCAAGTATTTCTTAGTATATACGACGGGAAGCATGACCCCGTCACAAACCCACTGAAAGGAAGGGGGCGACTCGGGCGACGATGGAAAGACCATGACATCGGTCTTAATGGGATTAATACGCATATACGAAAAGCCACACCAATGAACAACGGCGTCAATGAGTTGTTGCAAGCCCTCTGCCGTTTCAGCAAGAAGTATCAAATCATCAGCGTACATTTGAGCCGGGACATGAGTCCCATCTGTACGGGGGTGTCGTCAGTACATTGTAATGCCGCGCCAAACGATCGGGCGTTCCATTGGATGTTCTTTAACGGTTTCCCATTGATTAAGCGGACATGTGTTAGCCGCGTTCGTTAGGTTCTCACACAACGTTGGTTTATCCCTCTGCATCACATCATGTCCTCTGGGCTGGATTGATGTAATTCAAGACAAGACGACACCACAATGTGAAAATGAATGGGAACATTACACACACTCCTTACCCGCCATGATCCGTACACATGCAGGCCCATCCCGAAACTTCACATACGTTAATTCCCTGCGTGCAACCCACCCACAGACCCTCAAGAAGAAGACCCGCAAGTACTCAAATACATAATCACAGATGCCGCTCCAATCTCGCATCGCTTGGATCAAGTGCTTGAATCACGCACGCGCTGTTGCGTTCATTGCGCTGTTGCGTTGAAATGTTGCGTTGCGCTGTTGCGTTGCGCTGTTGCGTTGCGCTGTTGCGTTGGCTAGACAGATGTAACTTAGAAAGGAAAGGAAAGGAAGATTACATCCAAAGACCAGCCACTAGGGCTGAAGAGGACGGCAGTACAATGAATTACCCATATCTAGCCAACTAAGGGCGCACAGCACCTGGGAGAGTGAGGTAGCTCTCCAGTGCTCTAGTCACAAATTTGGCAACCCCTTCAAGGTCTTCTTGCCACATAAACGTCTGTACAGATCGACTCCTTTGTTGAAAAAGATCCATAAATTGTTGCCGTACATGTTGTACAGCCGGACAAGTGAACAACAGATGATGTTCATCACCAACGAGCTCTAAGGAGCACCTCGTGCAAATCCTCTGGTCTCGAGGGATGCCTTGTTGTCTACCTTTATCAATAGGAAGGTCATGACACCCTAATCTAAATCGCATAAAGGTCCGCAATGTACCATTAGGAAGGTGGAGTTTGAGCGCACTCTTACTCCGTGGTACATGAGGCGGACGTGCGAACCACCTTTGGTATCTGCAGAATAAGGCTCTTGGGGATGCACAAGAGCGAGGGGAGATGTCTAGGTCATCCCATATCATGTCACTTTTACGGTCTAACAGATCCTTTACCTGTGAAATGTCAATCTGCAAGGCTCTGTCAAACCGCACATGGTCAGCTATATAGTATCCTAGTTTCTTAAGTTGTTGCATAAGGGTACCCGAAAACGTTTCTCGGCCTTCTACTATTGCCAACCTAATGTCATGCATGAGGACCTTGTAGTGTAATGAATCAGGTCTCATGGCCGCTATATTGTTCCAAAACCTAGCCATACGTAAGATCCAAGTTGACCACAAAGAGAATATGTTTAATTCACAATTGATTATTTCCTCAGGGATTGTCCGACGTACCCCCAAAATCTGAGCTAGGACCCGCTTGTGCGCATCCAATAGGGGTATACTACTAGGTTTTCCCGAAGACAATTGTCTGCCTTGAAAGCATCTGAATGCCCAGACTTCACATCCATAGGAGATGAGGGGTGGTAGGCAAGCTAAGTACAATTCTGTCATGAGCATCATTGACATGTTGCAACCAAGATTGCTATAAGCTTTAGTGAGGTCTTCCCATGCTATCCAGAACCTCTGCTCGAGGTTCTTAATGCCGGCTTGAAGGCCATTCTTGGCATGAATCTGTAATCCAAGGTATTTAACCTCCTGTACCGGACTAATTCTAACACCTGCAACCTCCAGAGAGGTAGAGAGTGTCAGAGGGTCTGGATTTACTGAAAGGTATTGCGTCTTGGCCCCATTTAGGCGCATGTCCATACTCTTACACCATTCTTGAGTAGCATTCACCAACACCTGTAGGTCCTCAACTGTAGGCGCGACGAGAACAAAATCGTCGGCAAAGCCTAGCACTTGGATACGTATTATATTTAAACGTGTGCCATCAGGTAACTGAAGGCCAGCCGTGGGGCAATGGTGTGCAAGATATCGGGGGAGTCCATCCGACATAATTCCAAATAGTGTAGGGCTAATGGGGCACCCTTGAGGAACACCCGCACTTGATTCAAACAACCCCCCATGTTTGCCCTCAATTTTGATCGCCAATACTGTACTGTCTATTACAGCTTGGGTAGCATATAGAAAATCCCCTTGGATTCCCAACTGCTCCAAAATATGCCCTAACTTAAGACGCGATACCCTGTCATAAGCTTTAGAGAGGTCCAGGAATGCAAAATGGAGTGGAGTGATGCCCATTGCCCAATCTATGAGATGTTGTATAACAAACAGTTGATGGGTGGTGGACATTTCAGGACGGAAGCCAGTTTGGCAATCAACACGCAAACGGTACTTCTCCAAGTAAGATACTAAGCGCGAGTTCAACACGTTGGCATACAACCTCATAAGAGATTCGCCCACGGCAATGGGACGATAATTTCCTGTGTTATACGCGTCCCCTTTCTTATATACCGGTGTCACCAAACATACATTTGACTCCGCCGGTATGGTACGTTGTCTAAGCGCCATAGTAAAAATGTCCGCAATGACATGACTTAACATGTTTCGTGAGTAAGGATCCCCCGGGTGTGTAAGTGGTTGAGCATACCTAAACAACTCTGTAGGGTAACCATCTTTCCCCGGGGATTTCCCATTGGCAAGTGCTCGGAGACCCAATTCAATTTCCTCGACTGTGAAGGGAGCATTCAGCTCGTCGCACTGATCGTGACCATGATCTTCTGGGACTTGATGGGGAGGATATGCCCCAATAGGCAGACCATGCGCGGGCTCTTCATTTCCAAGACCACTTGCAAGGGAATTTATATAAGAATCCCAAGCTGACACATCTCTAAGGGGTTCAGGCAGTCTATCTCTTTCACGCCGAAGGGTTTTCCAAAACCTATGGGGGTTGAAATGCTTTTGGTGTACCAATGTTTTCAGCTTTTGGGCCTGGTATGCCCTTTTCTTTTTCCTCACAATAGCATGGTACTTTCGCTCTAACCTCCGGAACTCATCACCCCGCCATTTGGTTGACATTCCATACCTCCAGACTTCCCGTTTAAGGGCCCGGCATTCCTGATCAAAAAAGGGTTGATGTTGACGCCGGTGTCCATTGTGGGGATATCTTTTGTATTGGTCATGCATTCCTGCTTTCTTTGCAGCATCTTTTATGAGTGCATAGAGGCAATGAATGCTAGTCTTAATGTCCCCATCAGCAGCCGCTTTTTCACATTGGCTCATGAGGTTTAACTCATCACTCTGTAATGCTTGGACATATTGATCCCTTGCAAATTGGCACCAGCTAATTTGTGACAATGGGTGTCCCCCTTGAGCAGAAGAGCGACACGGTCTAGGATGAATAGGAATAGACAAGGATGCACATAGTGGGAAATGGTCAGACTCTGACCTCTCACAATCAATGCCACTGTCTTCTAGGTGTGGGATAAGATTTGGGGATACAATGATATGGTCAAGTCGTGTTGCAGCTGATCTACGCGTACCGTGGTACGACACACCGGCTGGGATATCTCCCCTGACACGGCCAGTGCAAATGTAAACGCCTAGTTTGTGGACAGCACGAAGAAGTTGCCGCCCATGGGGATTGACATTTGGGTCCCCTCCAGGGGCCATGGGGGGAAGGGGACCAACTCTAGAATTAAGATCACCCCCTAGGAAAGAGTACCCTTCTACCTTTGCCTTACCGAGTGTTTTCTGGATTTCTTTCATTCTATTAGCTAAACTCAAAGATGATAGAAGGGGTGATCCAGAAGGGGGAATGTAAGTTGTTCCTATGATTAGAGGTAGTCCACCACCCTTGAACTGAATCTTAGCCCACAACGATCCTTGTTTGGTGCAATAGGGGAGAATATGGTATTCATTGCTATATCGAATACCAAGCAATAAGCCTTCCCCTGCCCTCCCTGAGTGTGATGCAGGGTGAAAGAATAGCTTGAAGGGGGCCCAGAGGTCTCGTTCGATAATTTGTCTTCTAGTCTCACTGAGCATGATAATGTCAAAGGTGTGAAGGTACTCCAAGAGGCCTCGAGATAACAGTTTCTCAGTGCTAAGGCCATTTATGTTCCAAACAATACATCTCAACCTCAGGTGGCTAGATATTTCCTATTGAGGGGTTGAGGGGTTGGGACCCAGGTCACCTCCCTCTAGGGTGGAAGGAGTCATAAGCTCTTCAAGCTCTGGCTCGCGTTGAATCGCAATACGCTTGCCATCGGTGGCACCCGGGACATGGCGGGGAGTCGTCCTCTGCTGGGGTGGCATCCAATCCATGCCTTCAGCTGTAGCTGCATCCTCTCGTTGTATTTCGCTTGCGGTGTAGGGCATTAAGGCTTGGACGCCAGGGGCTCGGTCAGCCTGGGCGGCAGCCGGCCTGCCCCCGGGCACTTGTCGGGGACGTGCGCCCAGGGTTCCCCCGGCTGGGGCAGCTGCCGTACGAGCCCCGAGCGCGTTTTGGCCGGTGCTATGTGTCGCCATAGGTGTGGTGTTCCCTCTGCTCATTGCAGAGGCCCTCCGAGACTCAAGCAATGTGCGCGGTCTGCCATTGACAATTGTCTTCCATGCGTTTGGCTTGGGATCCAGGTGTGCTGGCTGGATTTCGTTGGAATAGTCCCTCATGGGTGGGGCGGGCCCATGAGGTTGGCTGCTGGTTGGAGGAGTTGGTGCTACCCGGGGCTCTTGGGAAGCCCGGGCAGGAGGTGGGCCAGGAGGAGCTCCTCCTGGGACCCACTGATTGACTCTCCCATCTGCTCCACGGAAGCAGAGGGTTCCTCCACGCCACAGGACTGGATAGCCTTGGGCTTTAAAGGCCTGGAAGTTGGGCAGGAGGCGCCGGCGCGCTTCTTGTTGGCTCGGGGTGAGGTCCTCTGCAAGAGAGAGGGAACGCCTTCTAAGGCGCTTGCTATGCTTGAAAGCGGCATTTCGTGCCCTTGCCGAGTTGAACTTCACCAAGACTGGCCGCGGCCTTGCAGCATTGGCCTTGAGTTGGCCGAGGCGGTAGGTATCCACAATCTTGGGGATCAGCGATGGGAGATCCCTGTCCCCCCCAAATAACTGCCGGACATCCCCATCCCCCAAGTGCTCCTCGATCCCATAGACAATAATATTTGTCGCCTTTGAGATGATTTTTTGATGTTCCACGGTTTGTTCCAGTTGGAAAATACGGTCTTGTTGGTGTTCAACTCTGTCAGAGAGCGAAGAGACTCGGCCCTCTAAAATCGCGACTTTTTCAGCAAGTTTATTTTCATTTACTTCAATATCAATCGTACCATCCGAGCCAGCAGGGGAGGTCGGGGCATTGCGCTTCCCTCCCCTTGTTGCATTGGCATCTGATGGCTGCGGCAAAGCCTTTTGTGGAGTACGGAACAGAGACGATATCATTTGTAGATAAGTGAATCATATCATGACAAGGAGATCGATTGACAAGTCTTTCTCGATAGAAAGGAAGTTAAAGTGTGCGTGACCCGGCACACGCGGAGACGAGATTATGTAAGCACCACCAATACCCCCCCTGGCCCCCATACATACACAAAGTGCCTTGGCCCCCACCCAGCTTAACCAAGCCCTTGAAGAAAGGCACAGACAGACCATTGTGCATACAATTAGTTCCTGTTGAGTTGTGAACATACATTATAAAATGCCCTGTGCTTTAGGTGCTCTTTAAATGTACATTATTAGGATACGGGTCCACTATCCACATAAGGTACCTCAAGACACGTTCGGATGAGGTCTATTTCGAACATAAGGTACAATCTGATCTAGATTACGCGTTAGTGTGAAAGGACTATTAAAGCTGCGATCACCGCACAGTCGAGCAACTGGTTTGGAAAGATACTGGGCACATAAGGATGCCAGTCTTGTTCATGCAGTTGCATGTGTCTAAAGAGCAGACAGTCGTCAAGGACTGTAGCTGGAGAGGCACGAACTTACGACCTGTCTGCTTGCTTACAGGTGCGGTGACGCAGGGTGTGTATTGGTAATGTGTTCATGTTTGATTGCTTGTTTGTAAGTGAACCATCTTAGTGTACAATCAAGTCTCCCAAACAGCTAAGGAACGGAGTCTTGATTGAGTATAGGAAGGTACTTGCTTTCAGCCGTCAGGAGCTTATCCGTGTGTAGATGCTCATTGACAGATCAACATGTAACGGAACTGGTTTGGAAAGATACTGGGCACATAAGGCGAACCAAGATGTATTCCACATCCAATCGACTGCCAAGCTTGTTCGCGATCTGGCGTTTCTATGCTTCCTGATCGTTACCGACGGTAACGGTACAGTTCCATATGAGACGCCGTACCGTACTGCTTGGCCACATAAACAACCCTGACTTGGCCCTATGCCAACGTGTAGCCCTGTAGCTACCAGGGATCCTAAACTTATACACGTGTACACACTCAATGGAGTCTTTACCTTGTGACCACACCGTCACTAGTACAAGACCTGTACTGCATGGGGGTCACTATATGATCAACCTGACTGATCACCGTACATTAACCTAGATACGCAATCAGGCGCATCTGCTTCCTCGTACTCCACACGTGGAGAAATTCAAGTTATACAATGTTTCCTAAAACCACTTGATAAACTGATAGAGCCCTTGTATCTAAGTACGTTTGCCATCACGTATCTTATACGTACCTATCAGTTTATACAACACATGGCATCCTACTTCCATCCATAGGCTCGGGCGGGACCCGATGGGCAATCCCCCGATATGCAGTACATAGGAGCCAGCTAGCATAGTCCCCCCAAGAGCCAGTGGACCCTTGGAACGGGAGACGAGTAGAATCCCCACATGTCACAGGCGGAAGCTAATGACTACAGCAGTACGAGGAGACCGTTACAGCCAGCACCATACCCCAGAAGGTCCGTTTACATGCATACAGTGGGCTGTGGTGTGTTGGGGTCATATAAACAGTGCATGGTGATATGTCTGTAAGTGAGTATGCATAGCAAGTCCAGGCCTTGAACACCAAGACGAAACCTGATAAAGAGGCGAACCTTGGCAACATCAAGAGACAGATAAAGGAGGCGGGAGCGCTGAGCCCTAGTAGGGCAAACCAACACACATAAGTACATACCTGGGGATCAGTAGGGGCTAACCGAGGGGAGACATGGAAAGAGGCCACAGGGAGGGTATTGGCCTGCCTAATGAGAGCTAAAAGGTATCCATATCCAATACCCTAGGGAGGGTATTGGCCTGCCTAATGAGAGCTAAAAGGTATCCATATTTAATACCCTAGGGAGGGTATTGGCCTGCCTAATGAGAGCTAAAAGGTATCCATATCCAATACCCTAGGGAGGGTATTGGCCTGCCTAATGAGAGCTAAAAGGTATCCATATCAATGAGATGTGGGCGCCATATCTCACCATATCTCCATATTTCACCATCGTCCATTTTCCGGCCTAGCTGGAGGCATAATCAGTACACACAAATATTTCTGTACTTGAACATTTTCTCTCGAACAGAACTTAGCTCAGAATAGCAATAAGGAGGTCACACAAATGTGTGTTTTGCAGCTTCACTGTACCGGTGTTCGTTGCTCACAGCGCAGCGATCCACACAAGATGTTGTTCCGTCAGGCAAGAGCCCCACAGATACAAATAATGCTTTTCCGATGTATTTAATCTGTTACTTTTATATTGTCTCATGGTCCGGAACGCAGAGCTCTTTCGAGGGCTTTACGAAGCCTTGGTTTACGACTGCTACAGTCTACCCAAACTTAGTGCTTGTCTACGCATGCCAACAAGGCAGCTGATCAGGGACCAACGAACGCCAAATAAGTTGACAAGTTAGTAATGGATTCTGGTCAAACAAGATACGGACTCACAATCTCCATCAGAGCTGCTATTGCAGGAGGTACTCAACTTGCAAGTACAGTCGGCACGTCTCACATACCTGGAGAGTATGACTGTCAAAGGACAATCGCTTGGCGCAAGCAACCGCAAATTTCCTTTAAAGGACACTTCATACCTGGTATAGTCACTTTCATTGCAAGTGACACAAGTTGATGGGTCAGCTGCGCGTACAGTATTTTTTGGGGGAGGGGGGGGGGGGCAAACCTAAGGCCAAGCGGCAACCATGTCACCCATAACCTGAAATTGAAAGTCTAAAAGTAAGAGGAACACTTGCGCTGAGTTAATCAGTATTTGTACAAATGACTGATAGGTTCAGGTGAACGCAGGGCAAACTCCACCAGTATTGGAGGAATGACACCCCCCCCCCCTGTCAAGACAAAAGATGAGGAGGCAAGGAGTTTATAACTTGGAAAACCCCTACAACTTAAATGCAACGAAAGGAGTCAGACCTGGTACCGACCACTGTCACTAGCTAGACTAAACCCAGTACACCATAAGGTGAGCACTCATCATGTTTCCTCAGAGTGCATCGCAGTCGACTGAAGAGTTTGAATTGCAGCGTCGTCGAATCCAGCTGTCAGGCAAAAAGCAATCTTACTGATGTATTGTGATCCCAAGGCCTATAAGATGCATGGATATGCTTGCCATCCCCCCCCTTTTGTACTGGCATCACACCCCCCCCCCCCCACACACACACATTCGGGTGCGCGTGTGCACATGTGCACGTGTGCACGTGAGCATACAAGCCCAGATGCAGATCCAGAGTGCTTTGTCTCCATATACAGCCGTCCAGGCCTCAACACGTGTGCAAAGGACGAGGTACACCAAGTCTCGATCGATAGCGTCCACCAAACCCTATTTCCCCACGACTTCCCCCGTGGGATGGGAAGGAGGCCACTTTCCGCGTCCGCAATCGCCCGCATCTGACGCCCACGCTCCCTTCCTCACTTCAAAACTAAGGGCAGAGAGCCCCGCTTTAAGGCGTTGGGGTTGCGGATCAGTGGGAATTTCTGCTTCCATGTTGGTGAAACTGTAGCCCGCCCGCGCCCTGTCACCCCTTGAGAAAGGCTGGTCCATACAGTACTGGCAAGCGACTAGGGCGGATGGGAAGATGCAGGCACAATGGTGGGACCAGCAGAAATTCTTAGACGTAGCAACTGTCGACAAGATATTGAATCAGCGACAAGTTCTGTGTACAGGTCGTCACGTAATACCCGCCTTTACGAAGCAATGTCAAGGCAAAGATGGAACCATGGACAGTGTTTACAAATTAGTATTACATGTCGTGACATAACAGTTTTTCTACGTGGCAACTTCAACACAACGATGGAATCACATATGCTGTTTTCGTATACACGCTACATAACACCTGTCTTCATGTAGCTCTGCTCGATCAATGATGGAATCACAGACACGCTTCTGCACGTTACACCACACCTATCTTCATGCAGCGACTTCGACACCACGGTAGAACCATTGTCTGTCTTCATGCAAGCAACCCACATGCATTAACGACGCCTTCAATTCACACAAGCAGCTGACGCCCCCGCCAGCGGGCCAGGCACCGCCAAGCGCATATCAACTGCACAGAATTCGTACTGCCAGCATGCTCCGGAGGCCGGGAAAAAAGGAGCAGTGGGTCCCGCCTTGAATATTCTCCGTAGATTTTATTTCAAAGAAGGCGGAGCAAGTTATCAAGGGCGGGCACTTCGTGAAAAGCGTGTGGAAGACGTAGTCCATGAGCTCTGCGTCGGTTTTTATGGAGCTGTAGCCAAAGTCCAGGCGGAAATTGACCTCGAGGAACTGCGGCAGCGGGCGCATTTCCTCCTGGTCCCTCTGATCCCAAGGGAGTTTGCAACTACTGCAACAAAAAGGGGCCATTATTGGAGAGACTGCAGAAAGAGGCGCAGGGACGAGGAGACCCAGAGGAACGTGGTAGCAGCAGTCCAGCAGCTGCAAGGCATGTGGCCTCAGGGCCAGCCACCTGTGGGTGGCTGTAAAGACAACCATTACCTTGTACTTCATATGCGTGCATGGGGACATCCCGTACAGTTCTCTCTGGTTTTCATATATACTTAGATGAACGCGTACATTCTATAATTGGCCGCTCTGCGTCGAATTTAAGACGAGAACTTCACGCATTGTAATCAGTCGCTATCTTCGTCTTCATGAACGGATCTCTTTGCCTCAGTCAAATACTCTTCCGCTGATTGCCATAACACTGGTATCGGCGACATAGTTGTCGCTTGATCTTCTTGTTTCTTTGGCTTAGGTGCGTTTGTGATGAGACGAACCAGGACAAGGGCTCCGCGCAAGCGGGTCAGTTTTACGACGCCTAGGAAGCAGATGGTTCCTGCTGGAATCCTCACTTCAGGGCCGAATTTTGTTGATCCTGAGCGTGTAGATGTGTCTACTTTTGTTTCCAAACCTTTATACGAGTCGATGCTGGCTCGGGGCTTTGACCCGGGAGCCACTTACGACACCACTGATGAGGAGGCGGAGAGCCGCCCAGGCAGTGCTGTGGTGCAAGATGCAAGCCGTCTAAGTGATGCATCTCTTCTAGCAGAGATGCGCTCGCGTGGAATGGTCTTCCCAGCACCGTCTCCTGTGGTTCCGGACCCCACCTTGAGGGAAGTTCCCATCTCGGCTGTGAAGACCAAGTTTCCTGAACCCATGTTGTATTATGGAGATCCTGACATGTTGGATGCCCATTTTCTGCAAGTTCGTACGTACTTGCGTGCGAATCGTGTAGATCTGTCAGGAGACGTAGCCGTTGATATGGCCAGTATGTTCCTACGGGGCAAGGCTCTTGATTGGCTCGTCTCACGGACTCAATTGGCAGCTAAAAGGCAAGCCGTGGAATTGGCAACGTTCCACGCATACATGCAGGCTTTACAGGAGGCCGTCCGACCAGTGGAGCTGACGGATACTTACTTTGAGCCTTTTCTTGTCATGAGACAAGGAAAACGGTCCATGAGGGAGTATGTTGCGCATTTCAATGCGTGTAGGGCCAAAGCACCTGACTGCATGTCAGATGCGATGTTAATGTTTGTGTTTAAGCGTGGGTGTCGGGATGACCTGCGCAGGGCGATTACGGTGCAGCGTCCGCAGACGCTGGAAGAGGTGTTCGCACTTGCAGTTGCAGTATCTGATCTGCATGCAAGTGTCCCTCCTCAGAGTGGCGGGCAGAAGGGGTTTCCCTCCGGAGGATCCCAGACCAAACCCACACCTTCTCCCCCGGCTAAGGAGGCTAATAAGCCTACCTGCCCCCATTGCGGCAAACCCGGACATAATGTCGATGCATGCTGGGTCTTACACCCTGAAATGAGAAAAGTAAAAAACAAAACGGCTGCCTAATAGGTGTGGCTGTGGGGTGTGACAGGTGTTGGTACCATGGAGATTCAAACAGGGATCCCGGTTCTTCCCGCGTTTGACGAGTTTGTTACCTACCTACGCTCCTTTTCTGAGAGTGTTGTGACTCATGTGACGAGTTCGCAACGCTTGCCTGTGTCTGAAACCCCTTTTGGGCTGATCACCCCTGCTTGTGAGCAGTGTGAGGGTAGAGAGACGCATGTTGACGGATCCCATGAGTTGGTTGTTTCCTTGAGTTCTGAAGCTGCTCCCATGGCTTGGGAAAGAGTGATTACACGGGCCCTTCCCGGGGATAGGGTAACACTGCTTTGCCCCAGGTCCACAGGTGGGGAGGCTGTAGAACCAGAACTGCAGGAGCAACGCCATGCGACCATCGTTATCCCTTGGACATCTCTACTGCAGTTATGGGGAGAATCTACTGCAATTCAGGCGCCTCCCACTGTTAAGAGTGTTTTCGGGCGGGACATGGTTGAGGTGTTTGTCATTACTAGGCTTGTAGCTGTACCTAGTAAACTCACCTACCAGCCCCTTCATCATATTGCACAGATGAGCGCAGATTTTACTGTAGCAACTCCTGACTTGTCACATACGTGTATCCAGTTTGAGGGATTGGTGCAGGGTGTTGCATGTAGGGTGCTATTGGATAGTGGTGCTACATCTAATTTTGTGAGTGAAGAGTTTATGCATGCTCTTGTTTTACCCACTATGCCTCTCAACTCGTTGTTGACAGTGAACCTCGCTGATGGTAGAGCCAAGGTAACTGATCAGGTGTGTGCAGTTGACTTGTCTGTGGGGTCGTTTCAGTTCCGAGTGGATTGTTTGCCTACAGAGCTGCATACCTATGATGTTGTGTTAGGAAAGCCCTGGTTGACAGCGTTTAATCCATGTGTAAATTGGCGCTTGAACACTGTTTGTCTTGTTGATGGTGAAAGCACACATGTTTTGGTGGGTAGTCAGCGTTCTGATGTGCCTAAATATGTGATTTCTGCCATAGAGTTGGATAGATTTGCTTCTGATTTGACAGAATTGTACGTGCTCAAGTTGAAACCTGTACAACGGGATTCTGAACCAATACATGCCCAGCCGGGGTTGGAGGACTTGTTGCAGGAGTTCTCGGATGTCCTATCAGGCTTGCCTGACAGTCTTCCACCACCTCGAGTCGGAGACCACGAAATCCACCTGGAACCTGGTGCTCGACCTCCTGCCTCCCGCATTTACCCGCTATCGGGAGCTCAGCTTGCTGAGCTTAGGGCACAGCTGCAGGAGTTGCTGGAACGAGGGTACATCAGGCCCAGCTCTAGTCCTTACGGTGCTCCCATCCTTTTTGTCTCCAAGAAGGACGGTGGTTGGCGGTTGTGTATTGACTATCGCGCTCTAAACAAATTGACTATAAGAAACCAACACCCGTTGCCACGTATCGATGAAATGTTCGAGCAGTTGTGTGGTAGTAAGCTCTTTACTAAACTTGACTTAGCCTCTGGGTACCACCAGATCCGTATGCATGAGAATAGTATAGAGAAGACTGCTTTTAAGACAAAGTATGGTCACTATGAATTTACTGTGATGCCCTTTGGTCTGACAAACGCCCCCGCAACGTTTCAATACGTGATGAATACTGTTCTGGCACCTTACTTAGACACGTTTGTGATGGTTTATTTAGATGACATCCTCATATATAGTAAGTCTTTTGAGGAACACTTGCAACACTTGAGACTTGTACTTCAGGCACTACGAGACCATCAGTTTTTCTGTAAACGCTCCAAGTGTTTGTTTTGCGCACCCGAGGTGGAGTATTTGGGACATGTCATTTCCAGTGAGGAGTGAGGGTGGACCCGAAGAAGGTTGAGGCTATCATGAATTGGCCCACCCCTACCTGTGTGTCTGAACTTCGTTCGTTCATGGGTCTTCTACAGTTCTATGATACATTTGCAGACCACTTTGCTCATGTTGCCTTCCCTCTTACTGAGTTGTTTAAAAAGGATGCTCCATGGCAATGGGATGACTTGCATGAGAAGGCTTTCCGTGAATTGAAACATCTGATGTGTACTGCTCCTTGTTTGCTCCCACCAGACTTGCAAAACCTTTTGTCGTGCATGTGGATGCATCTGCCTTTGCGATTGGGTGTGTGTTACAGCAAGATCAAGGTAAGGGACTGCAGCCGATTGCCTTTGAGTCTAGGAAACTGCAGCCCAGTGAGCGAAAGTTGGCTCCATATGACAGAGAATTATTGGCCCTTGTACACGCCCTGCGTAAGTGGAAGCATTTGCTGATTGGGGGGAAGTTTACTGTGTACACTGACCAAAAAGCTTTAAAATTCCTCTTAACTGCACCGACGCGTACTGATCGACAAGAGCGCTTTTTGACTGACATTATGAGGTTCGAACCTCATAATGAATTCATGCCTGACATTAGATATGTCAAAGGTACTGATAATGTGGTCGCGGACGCGTTGAGTCGGCGCGCAGACTTAGCTACTCTGCATGTCTCCTCTCTTGTGTCAGACACCTTGTTGGAAGAGTTGAGTGAGGGTTATGAAAATGATCCACAGGTCCCTGGTTTGTTGGATCAGGGAACCGTGAGTTGGAAAAGGGGTTGCTGTATACCGAGCATGACAAGATTTATGTTTCAGAAGGCCCTGTGAGGGAGAGGATCCTAGCAGAGTGTCACAGCACACCTTTTTCAGGCCATTTGGGCGCTCACAAGACTGCTGAGCAAGTGTGCAGGTTCTTCTATTGGCCAGCCATGTTGTCTGCCGTACGTCGGTACTGCAGAGAGTGCACTAGCTGTCAACGGATGAAGGGACTAGCAAAGTACCTTTTGGATTGTTGCAGCCCTTGCCTGTACCAGAGTCGCCTTGGAGAGTGTTTCTTTGGG
>KV908384.1:360602-363102 GCA_002005505.1 Botryococcus braunii
CTGGGGAAATCCCGTATCTAATGACCATTACCTTGTACTTCATATGCGTGCATGGGAGATCCCGTACAATTCTCTCTGATTTTCTATATTTAGATGAACGGTACATTCTTATTGGCCGCTCTGCGTCGCATTTAAGACGAGACTTCACGCATTGTAATCAGTCGCTATCTTCGTCTTCATGAACGGATCTCTTTGCCTCAGTCAAATACTCTTCCGCTGATTGCCATAACAGTGGCCACCATCCTCCAGTAGCCCAACTGGCCCATCACGGTGGAGAAGCCTTCCCTGCATGGTTCCAGCCTCCTGCTCCACCTCCACCTCCGCCTGAAGGTATGCTGTACACAATATCCCACAATGTCCTGGACAGTACGATCAGTAAACCCTTGCAGCATCCTGGCTGGTAGACAGTGGGGCATCGGTGCACCTAGTATATGACATGGCATTGCTGCATAATCCTATCATCCATGCCAAACCAATCCCCCTGCACTTGGCTACCTCTGATGCCACTGGTTGTATTATTGCATCTGGGTCAGTCTGTATTTTGAGCCCGCAACGCATTCCCTTCTGGATCCACCATGTGCAATGTGTTCCCTCAGCTACCACCAACATCCTGTCAGTGTCTGCTGCCCTTAGGGACGGTGCAGTATTCCAAACAGACAATGTGGGTGCCTTTTCGTATGTCAGTGGACCAAACCACTGGAGAGCTCAGGTCACTGCAGAGATGGGACTGTACTACATTCACAGTATAGATGCAGTGAGAGGGACCAGCACGTTAAAGCATGCAGCCAGTGTAACCAGACAGTCAAAATCGAGTACTTTGTCACACAGCTGTGCCAAACGTTACTTATGGCATAGCAGAATGGGACACCCTGGAGATACGTGGATGCAGCGTCTGGCTAAGGAGAACCTGGTGACTGGGATGACACCTCTCTCTCTCCCTGCACTGATTGCCCGGTACACTGTGAAGCGTGCATTGAAGGAAAGACTGCCAGACCCTCTTTCGGAACCAGCACCAGACCTGCCTTGGAACCCCTGGACCGAGTGCACATAGATACCGTGGGTCCCACTACACCTACAGCCATTACTGGTGAACGTTTGTGGGTTACTGTACTGGATGAAGCTTCTCAGTGGAAAGCAGTTATCCCAGTAAAGTCCAAAGACACCATCAGTGCAGCAGTCAGGGACTTACTTGTTTACTGGCAGACGCAAAGGAAAACCACTGTGAAGTGTATCAGATGTGACAGAGGAACTGAATTTATTAATGCTCGGTTCAAGGAGTTCTGTGCCTCCCAGGGGACTAAGCTGGAGACCTCTGCTCCCTACACCCCACCGCAGAATGGAGTGGCAGAACGAGCCAACCGAACCTTGAAGGAAAGAACCCGGACCATCCTGGCCTTTGCGGCAGCGAGTCCCACCCTCTGGAAAGAAGCACTGGAGACAGCATGCACCCTGCTCAACATGGGCCCAAGTACAGGCAGGGACCTTACCCCCTTTGAGTTATTCTGGGGATACAAGCCTGATGTCTCACTTCTGCGCACATGGGGCTGCCTTGCATATGTGCATATCCCAGATGTCCAGAGGCCAGTCTTTGCACCAAATACTGTGCCGGGAATGCTCACCGGTTATTCAGCCTCCTCCAAAGCCTATCGTATATACATGGGTGGGGGTATATGGCGAGAGAGCAGAGATGTCATTTTTGTGGAGCACCTTAGAGGGGCCTCTCGTATCGGTCTCAGTGTGACTCCAGCTCAGTCTGAGGAATTTCTGTGTCCTGTTTCCTCTGGGACCAGCACTTCTAAACAGTACCCAGAGCCAGTTCATGTATCCTGTGAAAACGACAGTGAGGCAGAGATCCAGGATTCAACCATTGAGTCATTACACCCTCACATTTCCCAGAAAGACGCAGACTCAGAATGTCCAGGACCCTCTGGGAAGGCTGAGCCCGAGCCTGACCCCCAGAGATCCCCAGCTCCCGCGGAGATCCGAAGGACCATCGAAGCAGCTCTGGACCTGGCCCGCGGCGCTCATTCGGACTCGGGTCTACAGCAACAAATGATGCGAGCTCAGGAGACTCTCAGACCAACTGGCCTGGAGAATTCCAATCTGTCTGCTGATGGGTTGACAAGAGCTCAGAGGCATGAGCAACGAACACTTGCAAGAGAACTCCTGCTGTCACAGGAGATGGGAGAGAGCAGAGGCAGAGTGGGGCTGACTGAAAGTGACACACAGTCACCGGGACCAGGGGAAGCGCAGGTAGATGGGTGCCAGTCTGAGAGCTCTGATTTTCATGTTAGTGATGAGAGGGGGGCAGCCACAATCCTGACTGCACATGGTCCCAGGGAGCTGAGTCGCACGGGTGGGTCCTGTCCAGTGAATGAGCTTCATGTCAGCGGTGAGACCTGTGTGGAAACGTCTGGCTCTCCCCACCAGTGGCGTGGACTGGTAGGGGAAGGTGGTGACAGCCACAGTCCTGAGAAGAGACATTCTACTCTCTCGGAAA
>KV908384.1:368102-380866 GCA_002005505.1 Botryococcus braunii
CACTCCGTCTGCAGCCCTTGCACCCTTGGTGTTAATTCAGGATTTGTAAATCGCCCCATGCAGCCTGCACGTGGAGCACACTCAACGCCACCACACGAACGTCTGCCGGACGGTCGATCGATACCGGAAGGCCCTGACGCCTGCCTACTTCTTGCGAACTATTGTTACTGCTCCTCTGGTTGTCGGACTGGATGCCAAATCTTCACCGAACCTTGGGCGCCAACTTTTTGCTGCCTTCATTACAAGCACCCCGACCTTCTCATTTGCACCACGCTGCAAGGTCTTGTAGCTTTTGGGTGTTAGGCCACTCACCGGTCCATTGGTGCCCTCGCCACGAACAAATCCTCCCTGGATATTCTTCCTGACGCTCCCAGCAGGAGGGTCAGCGGGGCCACATTCGGCGGGCTCGTCGAGGCTCCAGCATACTCTGACAAGAGCTCCCGGCAGTTTGCTGTGCTAGCAACTGCGAGCAGAAAAGCGATTGCAATCGCTACGAGAGCCATCTGTGTTTGCAGGCGTCCCACCACACTGTGATATTCAGCACGCATGTAACATAGAAGTCAGCATGGACACTGATCTCTGGAGTTGAAGTTCATGTATGCACGTTGAAATTGTTCGATCATCGCAATTTGCATGCTAGGATCGTGCAATGAAAAGATTATTTGTATGTAGTGTGCAGATACGTCTTTCGGCTAACCTCCGGTATAACAACCGGGGGTGAATTGTAGCAACTTTAAATGAAATCATTAGGCTACGATTGAAATCGCCATGCAATGTTTTCACCAATGGTGTCGCCAACAAAATCAGCATGTTTACCACCGGCATCACCGATATTCCGGCCGATGATGAATTGGGTTATGTTTGTAAGAGATCGGATTTCTGCTAAATGGGACAACTATGGCATCTCTTAGTGACACATTTTCACTTCTGGTGTGCTCGTTCGAATAATGGCAAACTCCAAACAATAGTGTTTTATGTCAGGGACCGGGTAAAACATATGGTTGACAGGCAAAGACAGCTTCGTTCATTAACCAGCAATTTATACAACCACGTTAAAATTGATAAACAGAATCTTGTAAATTGTATCAGCCATCTGCAAAGTCCCACGCTGTTGGTCGAACGCACCGGAAGTGTAATCAATACGACCGGCTCCTGCCCCACTTCAATTGATCAAAGTCTATGCTCCAGATACCCGGACGCCGTCCTTAACTGGGAGTGCTGTTTCAGAACAGGGTTGTCGCCACAGGCTTACTTGGAGACATGCAGATCCTTATCGTACCGAGCCTTGTCTTCGTCGACTAGCAACGACGTATGCAACGGGAGCCGACCGCGGTTACTGTACGGGGGTGTCGTCAGTACATTGTAATGCCGCGCCAAACGATCGGGCGTTCCATTGGATGTTCTTTAACGGTTTCCCATTGATTAAGCGGACATGTGTTAGCCGCGTTCGTTAGGTTCTCACACAACGTTGGTTTATCCCTCTGCATCACATCATGTCCTCTGGGCTGGATTGATGTAATTCAAGACAAGACGACACCACAATGTGAAAATGAATGGGAACATTACACACACTCCTTACCCGCCATGATCCGTACACATGCAGGCCCATCCCGAAACTTCACATACGTTAATTCCCTGCGTGCAACCCACCCACAGACCCTCAAGAAGAAGACCCGCAAGTACTCAAATACATAATCACAGATGCCGCTCCAATCTCGCATCGCTTGGATCAAGTGCTTGAATCACGCACGCGCTGTTGCGTTCATTGCGCTGTTGCGTTGAAATGTTGCGTTGCGCTGTTGCGTTGCGCTGTTGCGTTGCGCTGTTGCGTTGGCTAGACAGATGTAACTTAGAAAGGAAAGGAAAGGAAGATTACATCCAAAGACCAGCCACTAGGGCTGAAGAGGACGGCAGTACAATGAATTACCCATATCTAGCCAACTAAGGGCGCACAGCACCTGGGAGAGTGAGGTAGCTCTCCAGTGCTCTAGTCACAAATTTGGCAACCCCTTCAAGGTCTTCTTGCCACATAAACGTCTGTACAGATCGACTCCTTTGTTGAAAAAGATCCATAAATTGTTGCCGTACATGTTGTACAGCCGGACAAGTGAACAACAGATGATGTTCATCACCAACGAGCTCTAAGGAGCACCTCGTGCAAATCCTCTGGTCTCGAGGGATGCCTTGTTGTCTACCTTTATCAATAGGAAGGTCATGACACCCTAATCTAAATCGCATAAAGGTCCGCAATGTACCATTAGGAAGGTGGAGTTTGAGCGCACTCTTACTCCGTGGTACATGAGGCGGACGTGCGAACCACCTTTGGTATCTGCAGAATAAGGCTCTTGGGGATGCACAAGAGCGAGGGGAGATGTCTAGGTCATCCCATATCATGTCACTTTTACGGTCTAACAGATCCTTTACCTGTGAAATGTCAATCTGCAAGGCTCTGTCAAACCGCACATGGTCAGCTATATAGTATCCTAGTTTCTTAAGTTGTTGCATAAGGGTACCCGAAAACGTTTCTCGGCCTTCTACTATTGCCAACCTAATGTCATGCATGAGGACCTTGTAGTGTAATGAATCAGGTCTCATGGCCGCTATATTGTTCCAAAACCTAGCCATACGTAAGATCCAAGTTGACCACAAAGAGAATATGTTTAATTCACAATTGATTATTTCCTCAGGGATTGTCCGACGTACCCCCAAAATCTGAGCTAGGACCCGCTTGTGCGCATCCAATAGGGGTATACTACTAGGTTTTCCCGAAGACAATTGTCTGCCTTGAAAGCATCTGAATGCCCAGACTTCACATCCATAGGAGATGAGGGGTGGTAGGCAAGCTAAGTACAATTCTGTCATGAGCATCATTGACATGTTGCAACCAAGATTGCTATAAGCTTTAGTGAGGTCTTCCCATGCTATCCAGAACCTCTGCTCGAGGTTCTTAATGCCGGCTTGAAGGCCATTCTTGGCATGAATCTGTAATCCAAGGTATTTAACCTCCTGTACCGGACTAATTCTAACCCCTGCAACCTCCAGAGAGGTAGAGAGTGTCAGAGGGTCTGGATTTACTGAAAGGTATTGCGTCTTGGCCCCATTTAGGCGCATGTCCATACTCTTACACCATTCTTGAGTAGCATTCACCAACACCTGTAGGTCCTCAACTGTAGGCGCGACGAGAACAAAATCGTCGGCAAAGCCTAGCACTTGGATACGTATTATATTTAAACGTGTGCCATCAGGTAACTGAAGGCCAGCCGTGGGGCAATGGTGTGCAAGATATCGGGGGAGTCCATCCGACATAATTCCAAATAGTGTAGGGCTAATGGGGCACCCTTGAGGAACACCCGCACTTGATTTAAACAACCCCCCATGTTTGCCCTCAATCTTGATCGCCAAAACTGTACTGTCTATTACAGCTTGAGTAGCATAAAGAAAATCCCCTTGGATTCCCAACTGCTCCAAAATATGCCTTAACTTAAGACGCGATACCCTGTCATAAGCTTTAGAGAGGTCCAGGAATGCAAATTGCAGTGGAGTGATGCCCATTGCCCAATCTATGAGTGTTGTATAACAAACAGTTGATGGGTGGTGGACATTTCAGGACGGAAGCCTGTTTGGCAATCAACACGCAAACGGTACTTCTCCAAGTAAGATACCAGACGCGAGTTCAACACGTTGGCATACAACCTCATAAGGGATTCGCCCACGGCAATGGGACGATAATTTCCTGTGTTATACGCGTCCCCTTTCTTATATACCGGTGTCACCAAACATACATTTGACTCCGCCGGTATGGTACGTTGTCTAAGCGCCATAGTAAAAATGTCCGCAATGACATGACTTAACAGGTTTCGTGAGTAAGGATCCCCCGGGTGTGTAAGTGGCTGAGCATACCTAAACAACTCTGTAGGGTAACCATCTTTCCCCGGGGATTTCCCATTGGCAAGTGCTCGGAGACCCAGTTCAATTTCCTCGACTGTGAAGGGAGCATTCAGCTCGTCGCACTGGTCGTGACCATGATCTTCTGGGACTTGATGGGGAGGATATGCCCCAATAGGCAGACCATGCGCGGGCTCTTCAGTTCCAAGACCACTTGCAAGGGAATTTATATAAGAATCCCAAGCTGACACATCTCGAAGGGGTTCAGGCAGTCTATCTCTTTCACGCCGAAGGGTTTTCCAAAACCTATGGGGGTTGAAATGCTTTTGGTGTACCAATGTTTTTAGCTTTTGGGCCTGTTATGCCCTTTTCTTTTTCCTCACAATGGCATGGTACTTACGCTCTAACCTCCGGAACTCATCACCCCGCCATTTGGTTGACATTCCATACCTCCAGACTTCCCGTTTAAGGGCCCGGCATTCCTGATCAAAAAAGGGTTGATGTTGACGCCGGTGTCCATTGTGGGGATATCTTTTGTATTGGTCATGCATTCCTGCTTTCTTTGCAGCATCTTTTATGAGTGCATAGAGGCAATGAATGCTAGTCTTAATGTCCCCATCAGCAGCCGCTTTTTCACATTGGCTCATGAGGTTTAACTCATCACTCTGTAATGCTTGGACATATTGATCCCTTGCAAATTGGCACCAGCTAATTTGTGACAATGGGTGTCCCCCTTGAGCAGAAGAGCGACACGGTCTAGGATGAATAGGAATAGACAAGGATGCACATAGTGGGAAATGGTCAGACTCTGACCTCTCACAATCAATGCCACTGTCTTCTAGGTGTGGGATAAGATTTGGGGATACAATGATATGGTCAAGTCGTGTTGCAGCTGATCTACGCGTACCGTGGTACGACACACCGGCTGGGATATCTCCCCTGACACGGCCAGTGCAAATGTAAACGCCTAGTTTGTGGACAGCACGAAGAAGTTGCCGCCCATGGGGATTGACATTTGGGTCCCCTCCAGGGGCCATGGGGGGAAGGGGACCAACTCTAGAATTAAGATCACCCCCTAGGAAAGAGTACCCTTCTACCTTTGCCTTACCGAGTGTTTTCTGGATTTCTTTCATTCTATTAGCTAAACTCAAAGATGATAGAAGGGGTGATCCAGAAGGGGGAATGTAAGTTGTTCCTATGATTAGAGGTAGTCCACCACCCTTGAACTGAATCTTAGCCCACAACGATCCTTGTTTGGTGCAATAGGGGAGAATATGGTATTCATTGCTATATCGAATACCAAGCAATAAGCCTTCCCCTGCCCTCCCTGAGTGTGATGCAGGGTGAAAGAATAGCTTGAAGGGGGCCCAGAGGTCTCGTTCGATAATTTGTCTTCTAGTCTCACTGAGCATGATAATGTCAAAGGTGTGAAGGTACTCCAAGAGGCCTCGAGATAACAGTTTCTCAGTGCTAAGGCCATTTATGTTCCAAACAATACATCTCAACCTCAGGTGGCTAGATATTTCCTATTGAGGGGTTGAGGGGTTGGGACCCAGGTCACCTCCCTCTAGGGTGGAAGGAGTCATAAGCTCTTCAAGCTCTGGCTCGCGTTGAATCGCAATACGCTTGCCATCGGTGGCACCCGGGACATGGCGGGGAGTCGTCCTCTGCTGGGGTGGCATCCAATCCATGCCTTCAGCTGTAGCTGCATCCTCTCGTTGTATTTCGCTTGCGGTGTAGGGCATTAAGGCTTGGACGCCAGGGGCTCGGTCAGCCTGGGCGGCAGCCGGCCTGCCCCCGGGCACTTGTCGGGGACGTGCGCCCAGGGTTCCCCCGGCTGGGGCAGCTGCCGTACGAGCCCCGAGCGCGTTTTGGCCGGTGCTATGTGTCGCCATAGGTGTGGTGTTCCCTCTGCTCATTGCAGAGGCCCTCCGAGACTCAAGCAATGTGCGCGGTCTGCCATTGACAATTGTCTTCCATGCGTTTGGCTTGGGATCCAGGTGTGCTGGCTGGATTTCGTTGGAATAGTCCCTCATGGGTGGGGCGGGCCCATGAGGTTGGCTGCTGGTTGGAGGAGTTGGTGCTACCCGGGGCTCTTGGGAAGCCCGGGCAGGAGGTGGGCCAGGAGGAGCTCCTCCTGGGACCCACTGATTGACTCTCCCATCTGCTCCACGGAAGCAGAGGGTTCCTCCACGCCACAGGACTGGATAGCCTTGGGCTTTAAAGGCCTGGAAGTTGGGCAGGAGGCGCCGGCGCGCTTCTTGTTGGCTCGGGGTGAGGTCCTCTGCAAGAGAGAGGGAACGCCTTCTAAGGCGCTTGCTATGCTTGAAAGCGGCATTTCGTGCCCTTGCCGAGTTGAACTTCACCAAGACTGGCCGCGGCCTTGCAGCATTGGCCTTGAGTTGGCCGAGGCGGTAGGTATCCACAA
Source organism: Botryococcus braunii (assembly GCA_002005505.1). Classification (NCBI taxonomy): domain Eukaryota; kingdom Viridiplantae; phylum Chlorophyta; class Trebouxiophyceae; genus Botryococcus; species Botryococcus braunii. Next base: position 374,416 of record KV908384.1, read on the forward strand.
TCTTGGGGAGCAGCGATGGGAGATCCCTGTCCCCCCCAAATAACTGCCGGACATCCCCATCCCCCAAGTGCTCCTCGATCCCATAGACAATAATATTTGTCGCCTTTGAGATGATTTTTTGATGTTCCACGGTTTGTTCCAGTTGGAAAATACGGTCTTGTTGGTGTTCAACTCTGTCAGAGAGCGAAGAGACTCGGCCCTCTAAAATCGCGACTTTTTCAGCAAGTTTATTTTCATTTACTTCAATATCAATCGTACCATCCGAGCCAGCAGGGGAGGTCGGGGCATTGCGCTTCCCTCCCCTTGTTGCATTGGCATCTGATGGCTGCGGCAAAGCCTTTTGTGGAGTACGGAACAGAGACGATATCATTTGTAGATAAGTGAATCATATCATGACAAGGAGATCGATTGACAAGTCTTTCTCGATAGAAAGGAAGTTAAAGTGTGCGTGACCCGGCACACGCGGAGACGAGATTATGTAAGCACCACCAATACCCCCCCTGGCCCCCATACATACACAAACTGCCTTGGCCCCCACCCAGCTTAACCAAGCCCTTGAAGAAAGGCACAGACAGACCATTGTGCATACAATTAGTTCCTGTTGAGTTGTGAACATACATTATAAAATGCCCTGTGCTTTAGGTGCTCTTTAAATGTACATTATTAGGATACGGGTCCACTATCCACATAAGGTACCTCAAGACACGTTCGGATGAGGTCTATTTCGAACATAAGGTACAATCTGATCTAGATTACGCGTTAGTGTGAAAGGACTATTAAAGCTGCGATCACCGCATAGTCGAGCAACTGGTTTGGAAAGATACTGGGCACATAAGGATGCCAGTCTTGTTCATGCAGTTGCATGTGTCTAAAGAGCAGACAGTCGTCAAGGACTGTAGCTGGAGAGGCACGAACTTACGACCTGTCTGCTTGCTTACAGGTGCGGTGACGCAGGGTGTGTATTGGTAATGTGTTCATGTTTGATTGCTTGTTTGTAAGTGAACCATCTTAGTGTACAATCAAGTCTCCCAAACAGCTAAGGAACGGAGTCTTGATTGAGTATAGGAAGGTACTTGCTTTCAGCCGTCAGGAGCTTATCCGTGTGTAGATGCTCATTGACAGATCAACATGTAACGGAACTGGTTTGGAAAGATACTGGGCACATAAGGCGAACCAAGATGTATTCCACATCCAATCGACTGCCAAGCTCGTTCGCGATCTGGCGTTTCTATGCTTCCTGATCGTTACCGACGGTAACGGTACAGTTCCATATGAGACGCCGTACCGTACTGCTTGGCCACATAAACAACCCTGACTTGGCCCTATGCCAACGTGTAGCCCTGTAGCTACCAGGGATCCTAAACTTATACACGTGTACACACTCAATGGAGTCTTTACCTTGTGACCACACCGTCACTAGTACAAGACCTGTACTGCATGGGGGTCACTATATGATCAACCTGACTGATCACCGTACATTAACCTAGATACGCAATCAGGCGCATCTGCTTCCTCGTACTCCACACGTGGAGAAATTCAAGTTATACAATGTTTCCTAAAACCACTTGATAAACTGATAGAGCCCTTGTATCTAAGTACGTTTGCCATCACGTATCTTATACGTACCTATCAGTTTATACAACACATGGCATCTTACTTCCCTCCATAGGCTCGGGCGGGACCCGATGGGCAATCCCCCGATATGCAGTACATAGGAGCCAGCTAGCATAGTCCCCCCAAGAGCCAGTGGACCCTTGGAACGGGAGACGAGTAGAATGACATGTCACAGGCGGAAGCTAATGACTACAGCAGTACGAGGAGACCGTTACAGCCAGCACCATACCCCAGAAGGTCCGTTTACATGCATACAGTGGGCTGTGGTGTGTTGGGGTCATATAAACAGTGCATGGTGATATGTCTGTAAGTGAGTATGCATAGCAAGTCCAGGCCTTGAACACCAAGACGAAACCTGATAAAGAGGCGAACCTTGGCAACATCAAGAGACAGATAAAGGAGGCGGGAGCGCTGAGCCCTAGTAGGTCAAACCAACACACATAAGTACATACCTGGGGATCAGTAGGGGCTAACCGAGGGGAGACATGGAAAGAGGCCACAGGGAGGGTATTGGCCTGCCTAATGAGAGCTAAAAGGTATCCATATCCAATACCCTAGGGAGGGTATTGGCCTGCCTAATGAGAGCTAAAAGGTATCCATATTTAATACCCTAGGGAGGGTATTGGCCTGCCTAATGAGAGCTAAAAGGTATCCATATCCAATACCCTAGGGAGGGTATTGGCCTGCCTAATGAGAGCTAAAAGGTATCCATATCAATGAGATGTGGGCGCCATATCTCACCATATCTCCATATTTCACCATCGTCCATTTTCCGGCCTAGCTGGAGGCATAATCAGTACACACAAATATTTCTGTACTTGAACATTTTCTCTCGAACAGAACTTAGCTCAGAATAGCAATAAGGAGGTCACACAAATGTGTGTTTTGCAGCTTCACTGTACCGGTGTTCGTTGCTCACAGCGCAGCGATCCACACAAGATCTTGTTCCGTCAGGCAAGAGCCCCACAGATACAAATAATGCTTTTCCGATGTATTTAATCTGTTACTTTTATATTGTCTCATGGTCCGGAACGCAGAGCTCTTTCGAGGGCTTTACGAAGCCTTGGTTTACGACTGCTACAGTCTACCCAAACTTAGTGCTTGTCTACGCATGCCAACAAGGCAGCTGATCAGGGACCAACGAACGCCAAATAAGTTGACAAGTTAGTAATGGATTCTGGTCAAACAAGATACGGACTCACAATCTCCATCAGAGCTGCTATTGCAGGAGGTACTCAACTTGCAAGTACAGTCGGCACGTCTCACATACCTGGAGAGTATGACTGTCAAAGGACAATCGCTTGGCGCAAGCAACCGCAAATTTCCTTTAAAGGACACTTCATACCTGGTATAGTCACTTTCATTGCAAGTGACACAAGTTGATGGGTCAGCTGCGCGTACAGTATTTTTTGGGGGAGGGGGGGGGGGCAAACCTAAGGCCAAGCGGCAACCATGTCACCCATAACCTGAAATTGAAAGTCTAAAAGTAAGAGGAACACTTGCGCTGAGTTAATCAGTATTTGTACAAATGACTGATAGGTTCAGGTGAACGCAGGGCAAACTCCACCAGTATTGGAGGAATGACACCCCCCCCCCCTGTCAAGACAAAAGATGAGGAGGCAAGGAGTTTATAACTTGGAAAACCCCTACAACTTAAATGCAACGAAAGGAGTCAGACCTGGTACCGACCACTGTCACTAGCTAGACTAAACCCAGTACACCATAAGGTGAGCACTCATCATGTTTCCTCAGAGTGCATCGCAGTCGACTGAAGAGTTTGAATTGCAGCGTCGTCGAATCCAGCTGTCAGGCAAAAAGCAATCTTACTGATGTATTGTGATCCCAAGGCCTATAAGATGCATGGATATGCTTGCCATCCCCCCCCTTTTGTACTAGCATCACACCCCCCCCCCCACACACACACATTCGGGTGCGCGTGTGCACATGTGCACGTGTGCACGTGAGCATACAAGCCCAGATGCAGATCCAGAGTGCTTTGTCTCCATATACAGCCGTCCAGGCCTCAACACGTGTGCAAAGGACGAGGTACACCAAGTCTCGATCGATAGCGTCCACCAAACCCTATTTCCCCACGACTTCCCCCGTGGGATGGGAAGGAGGCCACTTTCCGCGTCCGCAATCGCCCGCATCTGACGCCCACGCTCCCTTCCTCACTTCAAAACTAAGGGCAGAGAGCCCCGCTTTAAGGCGTTGGGGTTGCGGATCAGTGGGAATTTCTGCTTCCATGTTGGTGAGACTGTAGCCCGCCCGCGCCCTGTCACCCCTTGAGAAAGGCTGGTCCATACAGTACTGGCAAGCGACTAGGGCGGATGGGAAGATGCAGGCACAATGGTGGGACCAGCAGAAATTCTTAGACGTAGCAACTGTCGACAAGATATTGAATCAGCGACAAGTTCTGTGTACAGGTCGTCACGTAATACCCGCCTTTACGAAGCAATGTCAAGGCAAAGATGGAACCATGGACAGTGTTTACAAATTAGTATTACATGTCGTGACATAACAGTTTTTCTACGTGGCAACTTCAACACAACGATGGAATCACATATGCTGTTTTCGTATACACGCTACATAACACCTGTCTTCATGTAGCTCTGCTCGATCAATGATGGAATCACAGACACGCTTCTGCACGTTACACCACACCTATCTTCATGCAGCGTCTTCGACACCACGGTAGAACCATTGTCTGTCTTCATGCAAGCAACCCACATGCATTAACGACGCCTTCAATTCACACAAGCAGCTGACGCCCCCGCCAGCGGCCAGGCACCGCCAAGCGCATATCAACTGCACCGAATTCGTACTGCCAGCATGCTCCGGAGGCCGGGAAAAAAGGAGCAGTGGGTCCCGCCTTGAATATTCTCCGTAGATTTTATTTCAAAGAAGGCGGAGCAAGTTATCAAGGGCGGGCACTTCGTGAAAAGCGTGTGGAAGACGTAGTCCATGAGCTCTGCGTCGGTTTTTATGGAGCTGTAGCCAAAGTCCAGGCTCGAACTTGACATCGAGGAACTGCGGCAGCGGGCGCATTTCCTCCTGGTCCCTCTGATCCCAAGGGAGTTTGCAACTACTGCAACAAAAAGGGGCCATTATTGGAGAGACTGCAGAAAGAGGCGCAGGGACGAGGAGACCCAGAGGAACGTGGTAGCAGCAGTCCAGCAGCTGCAAGGCATGTGGCCTCAGGGCCAGCCACCTGTGGGTGGCTGTAAAGACAACCATTACCTTGTACTTCATATGCGTGCATGGGGACATCCCGTACAGTTCTCTCTGGTTTTCATATATACTTAGATGAACGCGTACATTCTATAATTGGCCGCTCTGCGTCGAATTTAAGACGAGAACTTCACGCATTGTAATCAGTCGCTATCTTCGTCTTCATGAACGGATCTCTTTGCCTCAGTCAAATACTCTTCCGCTGATTGCCATAACACTGGTATCGGCGACATAGTTGTCGCTTGATCTTCTTGTTTCTTTGGCTTAGGTGCGTTTGTGATGAGACGAACCAGGACAGGGCTCCGCGCAAGCGGGTCAGTTTTACGACGCCTAGGAAGCAGATGGTTCCTGCTGGAATCCTCACTTCAGGGCCGAATTTTGTTGATCCTGAGCGTGTAGATGTGTCTACTTTTGTTTCCAAACCTTTATACGAGTCGATGCTGGCTCGGGCTTTGACCGGGAGCCACTTACGACACCACTGATGAGGAGCGGAGAGCCGCCCAGGCAGTGCTGTGGTGCAAGATGCAAGCCGTCTAAGTGATGCATCTCTCTAGCAGAGATGCGCTCGCGTGGAATGGTCTTCCCAGCACCGTCTCCTTGGTTCCGGACCCACCTGAGGAATTCCATCTGCTTGAAGACCAAGTTTCCTGACCATGTTTATGGAGATCCTGACATGGATGCCCATTTTCTGCAGTTCGTACGTACTTGCGTGCGAATCGTGTAGATCTGTCAGGAGACGTAGCCGTTGATATGGCCAGTATGTTCCTACGGGGCAAGGCTCTTGATTGGCTCGTCTCACGGACTCAATTGGCAGCTAAAAGGCAAGCCGTGGAATTGGCAACGTTCCACGCATACATGCAGGCTTTACAGGAGGCCGTCCGACCAGTGGAGCTGACGGATACTTACTTTGAGCCTTTTCTTGTCATGAGACAAGGAAAACGGTCCATGAGGGAGTATGTTGCGCATTTCAATGCGTGTAGGGCCAAAGCACCTGACTGCATGTCAGATGCGATGTTAATGTTTGTGTTTAAGCGTGGGTGTCGGGATGACCTGCGCAGGGCGATTACGGTGCAGCGTCCGCAGACGCTGGAAGAGGTGTTCGCACTTGCAGTTGCAGTATCTGATCTGCATGCAAGTGTCCCTCCTCAGAGTGGCGGGCAGAAGGGGTTTCCCTCCGGAGGATCCCAGACCAAACCCACACCTTCTCCCCCGGCTAAGGAGGCTAATAAGCCTACCTGCCCCCATTGCGGCAAACCCGGACATAATGTCGATGCATGCTGGGTCTTACACCCTGAAATGAGAAAAGTAAAAAACAAAACGGCTGCCTAATAGGTGTGGCTGTGGGTGTGACAGGTGTTGTACCATGAGATTCAAACAGGGATCCCGGTTCTTCCCCGTTTGACGATTTTCCTACCTACGCTCTTTCTGAAGTGTTGTACTCATTGACGAGTTCGCAACCTTGCCTGTGTCTGACCCCTTGGCTGATCACCCTGCTTGTGAGCAGGTGCGACCATCGTTATCCCTTGGACATCTCTACTGCAGTTATGGGGGAATCTACTGCTTCAGGCGCCTCCCACTGTTAAGGAGGTGTTTTATCGGTGGCTGT
>KV908384.1:402202-429702 GCA_002005505.1 Botryococcus braunii
CACACACACACACACACACCCCCCCACTCACACACACACGCACACCTACACACACGCGCACGCGCGCAACGAAACACGCGCACACACGCACGCACACCCCCACACCCGCAGGCCCGCATGCCCGCACACGCGCGCACACGCGCGCACACCCGCTCCCCCACCACCCCCGCACACCTAATTCCCGCCCCCCAGCTCCATAGCCACACGCCTGCCCCCCACGTTCAGAGCCCTGCCTCCCGGGCCAGCGCACCGGTGAGCCACGCAAGCCGCCTGTAGGTTCCCCGCCGCCAACCTTGCCCATCATGCTCAAGTGCCGGGGGACAGCTCGGCAGTTTATCTCGAGCACATCCTGGCACACGCGTCCCGGGGTCCTCTGCAGCTGCACCACGTTCATGTCTTCCCGAACACGCACCCCCGCAAAGTGCCCCCGCTGGCCCTGCTGCAACTCTTGCTGCTGCCACAAGCACACTAGCCTTCTGCCCTTCCCACCTGCAAGTGCCACCAATTCCCACCGCACAACCCTCACCGCACCACTCGCCGGCCACCTCCACAGCGAACCTGCGATAACATCAACAACACCTCCCTTTGCCACCTTCACCTACCTGGGTCTGCGGGCGTGAAGATCTGCACAAACACGTTTCCGCCCATCACCCGCAAAATAGCGATGGTCAGCTGATGTGCCGAGGCAACCAACTCAGCCACAGCTGACATGTCAACATCCGTCTCTGAATCCCGCAAAGCCTCCACAGCCTGGCCCAAACACCTGCGTTAGGCCCCTTCCACTACATCTGCCACTTGCCTGTGCCACTTCCATACTTGACGAACAATCCGGGCTCTCACCCTTACAAATTCCTCGGACACGTCAGTGCCTCCACGTATCCTTTGCTTCCCAAAAATCTGCAGCTCCTTCCGCAGCAGCCGCTGTGTCTCGTGCATATCGGCACCGTCTTCCTCCATGGCAGCTCGCCAGTGCAGGGGCAGCGCACCACCCACGACCATCCCTGTCAACACACCATACATCCCGCAATTCCCTGCAACGCCACCATCCTACGCAGGTTCAAGGCCCATACACCCCCCCCCCCCTAACCTCCCTCCACACCCAAGCCCAGATATCGGCATGCCGCCACCACAGGGGCGCACCATCCCCTGTAACGCCCACAACGTCGCATGCGACATACTGTGCCAACACAGACGCAGCAGGCTTCACCGCCTCGCACTCCCGCGCGAACCCCTCCAGCAGAGCCTCAGCGCTGGCCCCATAGTTCTGCCCCCCCCCCTACCTTGTCAGCACCATCACCCACATCCACTACCAACCCTCTGCCAGCACAAACTCGCATGCCCCTACCACGTACCTGCAGATACGCCGCATCCTGTTGTGTGGCGTACAAGGCCACACCCCCCCTTTCCTGTGCCTGTGCCCCACCTTCCGCGCCTATCACCTTTAAGCCATCTACAATTTCTCCCCATCTGCAGGCCCTGTGCAAGTGGATGCTGGCTGGTGCCTGCTCTTCCAACCAGAACTTGTTGCTGCCACATACTGCAGACGCTGCATTGACTTTCAACATGGCACCTGCACAACCCCTGCAGCACCCCAGATCAGCAGATATGCCCAACACCAGCCATCCCCCACTATCCACCCCCCACGCGCCCTCCTTCAGGGTTCGTTGCGTCCCGCCCACCTCCTCACCCTCAGCCTCAACCCCAACGCCCCCATGCCCCCTGGCCATACGCTCCCCCACATCCTGGACTCCGGGCCTGACACACACCCCCCCCTGACCCCAGCTCACGTCAGACCTCTGTACTGTACCAAAAATACTACTCCCACCCCAAATACCTCCTGCATTGCCAGACCATACATGCGCTGCACCCACCCCATCCGGCAGACACAACCTCAGACGGGCCAAACCCCTGCCCTCAGACCCTTCTGACAAGTGCACCCCACCCGGACCCCCCCACACTTCCATCCTCTGCTGTGCCACAATACCCATACGTACAATGTCCATGCACTGCACTGCACACACCCCCAACCGGCACAGACGGCCAAACACGGGCCAAACCCCTTACTCAGGCCGCCGTCCAACGGCCGCCCCCCTCCTCCCAACTCCTCACGCCTCCACCCCTCTGCTGCACCACAATAACCATACCAGCACTGTCCATGCACTGTCCATACATGCACTGCACACACCCCCGCGGCGGCCCTCCCGACAGCCACACACGGGCCGAAACCTTGACCTACATGGACTTCTTACGGTTGCGTACCTCCCACACTCCTCACAGTTCCAACCTTCCTATACCACAATAGCCGTACGTGCACTGTACATGCAATGACCACACACACCCTGCACACACCCCCACCGGCACACTCCCGGACTGCCCCCGCCCGTTCCCTCCACCCCGACCCATCCAGCTACCATCAACCTGGACTTGTTGCGAAGTTCTGATCGATGCAATGGCAAAACCAAACCACATCACGACAACAGCAGCCGGAGGCACCACGCCGACGCACCTCCTCCAAACCGCATCCGCCGACGCCTTCGTCACCGCCACCCCAGACGCGAAGGCCATGCACTAAAGTTAAGTCGAGGCAACACACAAGGAACAATACAACCTAATATGCACTCAACCGCATCCAGAACCGATCCGCATGCAGAAGCGATCCAGATCCAGGCCTTCCTCGCGGTTCAGGCCTCCGAGGACGCTGCCACCTGACCCCATCCGGGGCCAAAAAACAGGCACCTCCCTAGCACATCGCCGCGTACGTAGACAACAGGGCAAACACCCCCCTGACAAGTTGTCCGCCGACGGAACCAGCCCCTCGACAGGCCACCAGCAACAAATACATATGACTCCCAGCCCCCGCGCTAAAAAGGCCCCCGCCCCGCCCACCCAAAGGAAAACCCACCGTCATCAAAAATCCCACGCCCCTAAAAAGCCCCCCTCATCAAAAAATCCCCCCCTCCCCCCAAAAAATCCCACACCGTGCCCCAAAAAACATCCTTTGAGCAGAAGAGACATCGGTAATGGGATTGGAACATGGCCAGATGCCAGTTGCATCAGTTGGCTGTGCCAAAGGTAGATGATAAATATCCATATGTATTTGTATATGCATATATATGCCCAATGGTTATCTAGCATGGTGTTGTATATAGAGTGGAGGTTGCCGTAACTGTCAGCGGTCCGTTTGCATGCCGAGTGTCATTTCCTGACAACACCACCTCTCAATGTCAATGTCTATCTAGATCAGTGCTCGCACGACAATCTTGACCTGCCGACTGCTCTCTTATCAGGGCGCCCTCAGCCCTCAGCAGTCCTAGGAGTTTACCGGCTACTCCCAACCGTACGCTATTAACCAGTGTGGAACTCTCAACACACAAATAGCCTTACTGTTCTTCCAACAGTAACAAACAAGCAATGCAACTCCTGTATTGCAATGAGTGAGATAGCCGTTTATCAAGCAGTCATTCAATACAGAGCAAACACTTATCAGCTTGGAGCTCGAACCAAGATGTATTCCACATCCAATCAACTGTTACAATGGTTTAAATATATTTACCTGAGAACACCACGTGGTGCACCTCACACTGTCAATGTCAATGTCTATCTAGATCAGTGCTCGCACTGCAATCTAGACCTGCCTGGATCCCGGCCGTTACGACTTACTGGTGTGTTCATCAGCGTTCTTCAAATGTATTTAAACCACAGCAAACCAACACACGAACTATCCACATGTGTGAACGTACCGACTGCTCTCTTATCAGGGCGCCCTCAGCCCTCAGCAGTCCTAGGAGTTTACCGGCTCCTCGCAACCGTACTGCACAACATGTGGTTCATTAGACATCTTAACAAAACAGTTATTCAACTAGCAGACCATGCTTGTTAACCGAGTCTTTACTCACCGCTGTTAACCAGTGTGGAACTCTCAACACACAAACAGCATTACTGTTCTTCCAACAGTAACAAACAAGCAATGCAACTCCTGCATCACAAACACATGTAATACTTCATTATCAACAATGATAACAGCATGCATATGCTTAAACCCTGCGATCGCAGCCACCCGGCTGCGACCGTTACCCTTGCCACGGATCGCATGCTTGCCTGTATTGCAATGAGTGAGATAGCCGTTTATCAAGCAGTCATTCAATACAGAGCAAACACTTATCAGCTTGGAGCTCGAACCAAGATGTATTCCACATCCAATCGACTGCCAAGCTCGTTCGCGATCTGGCGTTTCTATGCTTCCTGATCGTTACCGACGGTAACGGTACAGTTCCATACGAGACGCCGTACCGTACTGCTTGGCCACATAAACAACCCTGACTTGGCCCTATGCCAACGTGTAGCCCTGTAGCTACCAGGGATCCTAAACTTATGCACGTGTACACACTCAATGGAGTCTTTACCTTGTGACCACACCGTCACTAGTACAAGACCTGTACTGCATGGGGGTCACTATATGATCAACCTGACTGATCACCGTACATTAACCTAGATACGCAATCAGGCGCATCTGCTTCCTCGTACTCCACACGTGGAGAAATTCAAGTTATACAATGTTTCCTAAAACCACTTGATAAACTGATAGAGCCCTTGTATCTAAGTACATTTGCCATCACGTATCTTATACGTACCTATCAGTTCATACAACACATGGCATCCTACTTCCCTCCATAGGCTCGGACGGGACCCGATGGGCAATCCCCCGATATGCAGTACATAGGAGCCAGCTAGCGTAGTCCCCCCAAAAGCCAGTGGACCCTTGGAACGGGAGACGCGTAGAATCCCCACATGTCACAGGCGGAAGCTAATGACTACAGCAGTACGAGGAGACCGTTACAGCCAGCACCATAACCCAGAAGGTCGGTTTACATGCATACAGTGGGCTGTGGTGTGTTGGGGTCATATAAACAGTGCATGGTGATATGTCTGTAAGTGAGTATGCATAGCAAGTCCAGGCCTTGAACACCAAGACGAAACCTGAGAAAGAGGCGAACCTTGGCAACATCAAGAGACAGATAAAGGAGGCGGGAGCGCTGAGCCCTAGTAGGCCAAACCAACACACATAAGTACATAGCTGGGGATCAGTAGAGGCTAACCGAGGGAAGACATGGAAAGAGGCCACAGGGAGGGTATTGGCCTGCCTAATGAGAGCTAAAAGGTATCCATATCCAATACCCTAGGGAGGGTATTGGCCTGCCTAATGAGAGCTGAAAGGTATCCATATCCAATACCCTAGGGAGGGTATTGGCCTGCCTAATGAGAGCTAAAAGGTATCCATATCCAATACCCTAGGGAGGGTATTGGCCTGCCTAATGAGAGCTAAAAGGTATCCATATCCAATACCCTAGGGAGGGTATTGGCCTGCCTAATGAGAGCTAAAAGGTATCCATATCAACGAGATGTGGGCGCCATATCTCACCATATCTCCATATTTCACCATCGTCCATTTCCCGGCCTAGCTGGAGGCATAATCAGTACACACAAATATTTCTGTACTTGAACATTTTCTCTCGAATATAACTTACCTCAGAATAGCAATCAGGAGGTCACACAAATGTGTGTTTTGCAGCTTCACTGTACCGGTGTTCGTTGCTCACAGCGCAGCGATCCACACAAGATGTTGTTCCGTCAGGCAAGAGCCCCACAGATTCAAATAACGCTTTTCCGATGTATTTAATCTGTTACTTTTATATTGTCTCATGGTCCGGAACGCAGAGCTCTTTCGAGGGCTTTACGAAGCCTTGGTTTACGACTGCTACAGTCTACCCAAACTTAGGCTTGTATACGCATGCCAACAAGGCAGCTGATCAGGGACCAACGAACGCCAAATAAGTTGACAAGTTAGTAATGGATTCTGGTCAAACAAGACACGGACTCACAATCTCCATCAGAGCTGCTATTGCAGGAGGTACTCAACTTGCAAGTACAGGCGGCACGTCTCACATACCTGGAGAGTATGACTGTCAAAGGACAATCGCTTGGCGCAAGCAACCGCAAATTTCCTTTAAAGGACACTTCATACCTGGTATAGTCACTTTCATTGCAAGTGACACAAGTTGATGGGTCAGCTGCGCGTACAGTTTTTTTTTTGAGGGAGGGGGGGGGGCAAATCTAAGGCCAAGCGGCAACCATGTCACCCATAACCTGAAATTGAAAGTCTAAAAGCAAGAGGAACACTTGCGCTGAGTTAATCAGTATTTGTACAAATGACTGACAGGTTCAGGTGAATGCAGAGCAAACTCCACCAGTATATTGGAGGAATGACCCCCCTGTTAAGACACAAGATGAGGAAGCAAGGAGTTCATAACTTGGAAAACCCCTGCAACTTAAATGCAACGAAAGGGGTCAGACCTGGTACCGACCACTGTCACGAGCTGGACTAAACCCAGTACACCATAAGGTGATCACTCATCATGTTTCCTCAGAGTGCATCGCAGGTCGACTGAAGAGCGAGAAATTGCAGCGTCGTCGAATCCAGCTGTCAGGCAAAAAGCAGTCTTACTGATGTATTGTAATCCCGAGGCCTATAAGATGCATGGATATGCTTGCCATCCCCCCCCTTTTGTACTGGCATCACCCCCCCCCCCCCCCCAAGACACACACACACACACATTCGGGCGCGCGTGCGCACATGCACATGAGCATACAAGCCCAGATGCAGATCCAGAGTGCTTTGTCTCCACATACAGCCGTCCAGGCCTCAACACGTGTGCAAAGCACGAGGTACACCAAGTCTCGATAGTCTCCACCAGACTGTACTTCCCCACGACTTCCCCCATGGGATTGGAAGGAGGCCACTTTTCGCGTCCGCAATCGCCCGCATCTGACGCCCACGCTCCCTTCCTCACTTCTAAACTAAGGGCAGAGAGTCTCCGCTTTAAGGCGTTGGGGGTGCGGATCAGTGGGAATGTCTGCTTCCATGTTGGTGATACTGTTGCCCGCTGGCGCCATATCACCCCTTGAGAAAGGCTGGTCCACACTAGTGATCTGAACGGATCAGTACTGGCAAGCGATCTGAACGGATGGGAGGATGCAGGCACAATGGTGGGACCAGCAGAAATTCTTATATGTTGTCACGAAACACCAGTCTTTATGTAGCAACTTTCGACACGAGATGGAATCAGCGACAAGTTCTGTGCACACGTCGTCACGTAATACCCGCCTTTACGTAGCAATGTCAAGGCAAAGATGGAACCATGGACAGTGTTTACATATTAGTATTACATGTAATATTAATGTACATGTCGTGACATAACACTGTATTGAACGTGGCAACTTCAACACAACGATGGAATCACATATGCTGTTTTCGTATACACGCTACATAACACCTGTCTCCATGTAGCGTGCTCGACACGATGATGGAATCACAGACACGCTTCTACACGTTACACCACACCTATCTTCATGCAGCATCTTCGACACCACGGTAGAACCATGGTCTGTCTTTATGCAAGCAACCCACATGCATAAACGACGCCTTCAATTCAAGCCAGCAGAGGCCGCCCCCGCCTGCGGGCGAGGCACCGCCAAGCGCATATCAACTACACAGAATTCGTACTGCTAGCATGCTCCGGAGGTCGGGAAACAAGGGTCCCGCTTTGAATATTCTCCGCAGATTTTATTTCAAAGAAGGCGGAGCAAGTTATCATGATATATCATGATTGATCAAGGGCGGGCCCTTTGTGAAAAGCATGTGGAAGACGTGGTCCACAAACTCTGCGTCGGTTTTTATGGAGCTGCAGCCAAAGTCCAGGCGGAAATTGACCTCGAGCAGCTGCGGCAGCGGGCACACTTCCACCGCCGTTCCTGCCGCGTTTGTAACCATCATGTCGCACCCCCAGGCGCTGCTAGGCACAGCGCTACTGCTCCGGAGGAGCGGGGAATAGGCGGAGCATGTTGTCGGGAGCGGGACCCTCTGTGAAAAGCGTCTGGAAGACGTCGTCCACAAACTCTGCGTTGTTCTTGATGAGGTAGCCAAAGTCCGGGCAGAAATTGACCTCCAGCAGCTGCGGCAGCGGGCAGATTCCCTCTGCCATTCCTGCCGCGTTTGTGACCATAACGTCACACCCGTAAAGGGCTCGGCTTCGCGGCCAAGACCCGATCTGTCCCACCCAGGGAACAGCATGTGTTTTGAGTCCCGATTAGGCCACTCCACGTGACTGTGCATGTCTCATCATGCCCTACGGGCTGGACAGAAGTAGTCCTTCATGAGAAAGAAAGCTGGGACTTGTGAGGGAAATCGCAGTGGGGGCATTCAGGTTTGGAGTGGGGGGGGGGGGGGGAGGGGGGTTCGGTCCGCCCCAACCTGTGAACACAAAATAGCTAATGATTACATAATGCTATTTCCCCCATTGTGTACGTAGCCGTACATGGGGTTGAAAAAGTTTTGCAGTTGGTAAGCTCGTTCAGCACGCCCACACTGTCAAACATATATGGTAGCAGTGGCACACGTGTAACTGTTACCGCAGTTGACCATACAGGCTTTACTCACACATCCTTTCGTCATGCGTGCTTCAGTCGGCAGATGATTAGTAAAAGTGTACACTTGTTCGCTGTCTCTGGTTTACCGCACGTGTCAAACTTGAGTCCATAAGCACGCTGGCCCTTCACACTCCCCCTTCAAAACAAAGGGGTGGGGGGGGGGGGGTGAGGAGGAAACTTTTCTTGAAAATCAGTCTGGTGGGGCTGTGGGACTCCGAAAGTCCCTCCATGCGGGTCTGCAACCCCCTTGCAGATACTGAATCTTCAACAATCTCTAATTCAAATCACCAACCCCCGCACCCCAACTGGTCTGAACAGAATGAAGTGCACACGAGCGAGACCCAATTGACGAAAAATCTGGGTAAGAACACTTCAACACGCAATTTCCCCAATGGGAACTCCTCTCGCATCTTGCAGATATTGGACTGGCTTGCAGTGTTTGAAAGGCATGATCTCACGTGAACCCACATGGACAGCATGAGCCAGATAGATCTCCAGTGTGTTTGGAAGTCTGGAGGTCCAGATGGACAGCATGCACGGGTAACTCAAGGGAACACTAGTACAGGGTGGGTGCCATCGTTTCCACACAACACATACGCACGCGCACACACGCGCACGCACGTGCACGCACGCACGCACACGCACACACACACACACACACACACACACACACACACACACACACACACACACACACACACACACACACACACAGTATCCTCAGGGGCAGGCAGGCTTTGGGAGTAGAGTCAAAGAGTGACAGTACATGGAAGTACACACCAACATATGGAATCCGTGGAAGAACACAATTAATGCAGAACTTGAGATGAGACGGCGGAATAGAAGATTGGATCCCCCCCCAATAAAAGGGGGGGGGGGGCAAGAAAGAAAAAGCAAAGAAAAACCGGATTTTCGATTAAAAAGGCAAGAAGCGCACATTATAGCTGGCTGCCAGGACGAGGTCTCGAGCCATGTCCTGCAAGCGCTCCTCAAAGAAATCGATGTCCACTCCCTGCTGCTGCAGCTGTTGCGAGGCTTCTGCCCGCTTGACCACCAGCTGTGAATGAAAGCTATCTTTCAATGTCATAAATGACAATGCAATTTCATGAAGACCAAAATACAATTAGTAAGAGTCAAACCGACACCTGAAATGCTCAGAATGCACAGCAGCTCCTCTTCTTGGATAAATATTGACAGGAAATTGGGTGAGGGAGGCAAGTTCACTCTCCCCGGACAAGTCTGAAACGATCCGACTCTCAGCCTGACGAGCAAGAGATCATCAGGCATTGGTTTCATTGTCAGGCAATTTTCTCCATTCGTGAACTGCAGTCGAGTAACATCTGGAGCTTTCAGATAAACCCAGATCACCGACCCACCCAACCACCCTCCCTCCCTCCCTCCCTCCCTCCCTCTCTCTCTCCCCCTCCCTCTCCTCACCACCCCCCTCTTTCACGCGGGCGCACGCCCGCATACACACTCAACACACACACACACACACACACACACACACACACACACACACACACACACACACACACACACACACACACGCGCGCGCACACACACACACACACACACACACACACACACACACACGCGCGCGCGCGCGCACACACACACACACACACAGCAGTAACCCATCTGATCATCTTCCCCTGCTGCAAGGCCCACAAGGGATCCCGCCAGACATTCTAATCCCTTGGCCATGCCACCAGAATGCAGCACAGCAAAGCGCTGGTGCTTAGATCTTCTGGACTTGGTAGGGACACTTATGATCGCATCTAAGCATATGGCTTCTGAAAAAGGTTATGTGAATAACAGCAGGTTGGCTGGGCTTTACCTGGGCCTCGCGAACAGCAGCATCATCGTCATAGCAGGCCACGGTGAAGTGCGTCTCAAAGTCCGTCAGCGATTCTCGGTCCAAGCTGTATGGTTTATTTGCACACCGCACATGCCAGTTCCGGTAAAGGTAGGCATCAAGAGGGTTAAAACTCTTGACCAGGATACAAACCTGCAAGGGTTCGAATCCTGCTCAAATCGCTCTTGAAAAACAGTTTTCTCCACGTTACCCCAGACCCTTTTGGGCCGCCTCCAAGCTCTGGTGTACCAAAACCCAAACAAAACTCTACCTGTCGTTCCTTCCTCCTCGAGGCTACAGATCTTCTCACTCAACCAACAAAAAGATTTCTCCATGTTTTGGCATATCTCACCGGTCAGAACAATTCCCGTGCATACATGTACAAAACTTTTCCCCTGTATTCATACATGTACCAGTGCAAAATATCAGATTGGTTTAGCGTATGTTAAAAAGACAAACGCCGCTCCATCTCCGACAACCAATACAATCTTTGCACCAAGCTCATCCCATCCCAATCAATGTTCTTTCCCCTCCTATGCCACGGGGTCTGCACACTCCTTCGAATTGTCACCACCTTGTCCTAGGTGGTGTTTCCAACACCCCCCCCCCTCTGCTCCTCAGTGCCTTTTGAGCCTTCTGCCTTTGCCTTTTGGCATGTTGCTACACCACTGCTCGCACGTTCACACTAGGGACGAATTAGACCTGCAACCTCTCAGCTCAACTCCCTGCAATAAGATGAGAACCAGACACCAAACAACACGCACACGCACACGTACAGGCATACGCGCGCGCGCGCGCGCACACACACACACACACACACACACACACACACACACACACACACACACAGAGCTTGCGAAAGCCGCACGCATGCATATACTGTGGAAAGCTTGCCGCACGCCCAACTGGCTGTTATCAGGCAAGAGACAGAGTGGGCACGGCGGCACCGAGGGGGTGGGCAGTCCGTACCCGCACATCGAACTTGCGCCCGTCGTACAGGATGGGCCGCAGTACGTACTTCTGTACCACCCTGTCGCCGCCGGGAGCCTGGCGGTACGCCAGGAGAGTGGGTAGGTGGTGCGCAAGGCAGGCATCCGCGCTGCGGGCCCCTTGGGCCAGCTTGACCACCCAATGGTTGTCGGTACCTGCCTCCTCCCTCTGCAGTACAAGGCTCCCTCAGGCCGCATTTCCTCATCACCCAGCCCCCCAGCCAGTAGCCACATACCTTTGGAAACCCTGAAAAGCGGTTTTGAAGTACGCAAACCGGAGGAGTCATAGAGAGGCAACCTGGCCGGGGCAGGCAGGCAGGCAGGCAGTCTGGCAGGGTGGGGGGGAGGAAGATCCGCAGGAAGGCAGGCAGTGGGGCAGCAGGGGAGGAAGACAAGCAGGGTAGGAAGGCAAGCCGGCAGGGTGAGGAGAAGAGGCAGCATGCAGACCACGGCAGGAAAACGGGAAGGCAGGAAGGCACGGATAAGAAATCAGGCAGGCAGGCAGGCAAGCAGAGATAGGAAAACAGGCAGGCAGGCCGGAAGGCAGAGGCAGGCAGAAATTAGGAAGGCACGCACGCAGGCATGGGCAGGAAAAATGCAAGGCATGTAGGCAGGCAGGCAGGCAGGCAGGCAGGGATAGAACGACAGAAAGGAAGGCAGGCAGGCCATGGCAAGAAACCAGAAAGGCAGGCGGGCAGGCAGGGGTGGGAAAACAGAGAGGCCGGAAGGCAGGGATCAGAAACCAGGGCAGGCAAGAAGGCATGAAGGGAGACATGCAGGGATAGGGAAAAAGGCAGGCAGGCAGGCAGGTAGGCATGCAAGAAGGCTGGCAACCAGGCAGGCAGGGAGGGAGGGAGGAAAACCGGCAAGCACGCCCGTAGGATCAGAGCCACCAGGCAGAGATGGAGAGACCCATCCGGGGGGGAGGGACGGGGGAGTTTGAAAGCAGAAGGAGAAAGACAAATGATTGGGAAGCTTATTTTTCCGGCAAAGGAAGGAGGATTGTGGTCCCAAACCATCTTCCCCCCCCGCCTTCCCCTGGGGTGTGTTCTGTGTGTCCCAGCTCTTGCACACGCTTACAGCCTTTTCAACGGAGGGAGACAAAGTGCCCGCAGAACCTGACATGCGCGGGATCAGCCTGATGATGCAAAAGGCAAAGGAAGGAAGGAAGGAAACATCACATCCCGAACCAGCCATTATTGCAAAAGGACGCCATGCACAATCCTGACGGACGGCCCTCTTATAGATTCACCACACCAGCAACTTGTGCAGGACAGAGAGGTCAAGGGAGCCGTGAGGGGGGCACTGTACCGCCTTGAAATCTTTGATGAAGTGCTGCACTTCAGTGGCCAGGTCGTACGCAGCAGGGAACCAGTGCGGAACCTGGTCTCCCGAAGTCCCCCCAGCATCCTCGCTCCTCCACTTGCGGGGGTCCACGAAACCGGCCAGGGTTGCCTGATCAGTCTCCCTTCCATCCTCCCTCTGTGCGGATGCCTCTGCTTCCCGGGGCCATGCTCATCAATAAAACCGCCATCTGAACAAAAAGGGGAAAAAAACAAAATGAAAAATTCTTTTGACCCCCCTTTATAGCCCCCCCTGGACCCTGTCTCTACGCACATTACCCCAAATAGTTGTGGCCACCTGAATAGAGGTGATGCAACCCCCCTAGATCCACCTACGTGCAGATGACCCCGCTACCAGATAACTATGTCCATTAGACAACTTGTAAACCAATTATTATAGGTTTACAGACATGGGTTACATACCCCCCCCCCATCCTCCCTCTGTGCCGATGACCCTGCTTCCAAGCTCATCCGACAACCTCCATCTGCAAGGAAGTTTTAGAAAGGAACCAAAAAAATAAACCAAACAAACACGCACGCACACACACACACACACACACACACACACACACACACACACACACACACACACACACACACGCACACACACACACACACACACGCAACACAAGAAATAGACAAGAAGAGATGGCGTCATAATAATAGCAGGTGCAGGAAAAGCTGCTTTGCACGCCCCAGCAGAAGGAAGGGGCCTCCTCACCACCATCCGTCGCAGGGGAGGGCCCTGCAGGCGTTTGGGCCTGATCAGGCGGCCCCCCAGGCTCCTCTGCCGCAGCTGTCGAGGACCCCAGCGGGGTTGCCTGATCAGGCTCGGGCACGCCGGCGCCCCTGCGGGCCTTCTGAACTGAGCACAGCTGGCGGAGGGTCTGCGGGAGGAGGTCCTTGCGGATGATGCAGCCCTCGTACGGGAACTGGTTTATCATCTGCTCACTACCGTGGGCCCCACCACAAACCGTCATGCTCCACCTTTGGCACCGCGGGAGCTGGTCACATGCCCAATGCTCTATGCAGCCCTGGCCAGTCTGGGGCGCTTGCCTCTCCCTCCCTCCCGCCCTCCTTCCCTCCCTCCCTCCCCCTCTTTTCTCACCCCCCCCACACACACGCACACACACACACACACACACACACACACACACACACACACACGCGCGCGCGCACGCACACACACACACACACACACACACACACACACACACATGCGCGCGTGCATCCACAGATACACAGACAGACACACACACACAGAGGGGTGGGAGAGAGATAGATACACACACGCACGCACACGCACACACACACACACACACACACAGACAGAGAGATAGAGAGAGAGAGAGAGAGAGAGAGAGAGAGAGAGAGAGAGAGAGAGAGAGAGAGAGAGAGAGGGGGGGGGGGGGAGGACCTGGGAAGTGAGAGGAAGTTGGAGCAGGGGTCTGGCGTAAAGACAATGTCGGCACTCGCCCGTTCCTGGACAAGGCGGAATGGACCCCTTCGCAATGCCTCTGGCACCAGGGGGTAATTGCTCCACACTGTCTTGACCTCCTTCACTTCTTTCTGCACGCAGCACATGCCGTAGAGAATATGTATGTGTGTGCTCGCTCGCGCATGCGCGAGCGCGTGTGCGTGTGCGGGTGCGTGTGCGTGTGCGTGTGCGTGTGCGTGTGCGTGTGTGTGTGTGTGTGTGTGTGTGTGTGTGTGTGTGTGTGTGTGTGTGTGTGTGTGTGTGCGTGCGCGCGCGTGTGAGAGCGGGAAAGTGGAAATATGCCGGGGGGGGGGAGGCGAGGGGGGAAACAGGGAGGGGGGGAGCGGGAATGAGGGAGTGGAGGGAGGGCGCTGGGAAGTATGTTTGTTCTCCAGATATGGAAAACGGCACAGAACCTCATACTTTCCAAGTGTGAGGATGGGAAGGCCACAAAAAACGTCCTGCGTCTCATGACTATAAACCCTTGGCTTTCTCAATACTGGACTTTTTAGGAAGACGGACCCCCACAAACTCCTATCCCCCTGTCTGTGAAAAGAATGTGGCAAAGCTAGCATTCAAGCATCATACACCCAATACCCAAAGCCTGCGGATAAGGAAGGCAACGCTGGCACAAGATGAGCATTGGTCGTGACTGGGGCACTTGGCTTTATAAAGAAATTATGTTGCAGCTCAACCGCCTGAAAGAAGAACACGTCTCCACACCGCTGCAATACACCGCAAAAACTCAAGCCTCCCAGAGCACAAGAAACAAAAAAACTGTGAACAACAAAAGAAATAGCCCCCTTGCAGTGGCAGGAGCATAAACAATTTAAACCATGGAAGCGTCTGTCTTGCCCTCCCTCCCTTCCTCCCTCCCTCCCTCCCTCCCTCCCTCCCTTCCTCCCTCCCTCCCTCCCTCCCTCCCGCCCTCCCTCCCGCCCTCCCTCCCTCCTTCCCTCCCTCCCTCCTTCCCTCCCTCCCTCCTTCCCTCCCTCCCTTCCTCCAACCATGCAGACACCCACAACAACAAAGTTGCGTACCCAACCTGCGGTACAAGGAGTCTCCCATCGGCAGGGAGCCTTTCCCGCGGCATTGAGCCAACACCCGGAGGCACCTGCCTTCGAACCTCCGCCTGTACGGCGGCTTTGAGCGCATCAAACTCGGCCGGATGTGACCACCGCCTGCGCACAACCGCTGCACTTGGAATGCGGGGTGATGCACAATGCATGCTGTGCAAAAGCATGCAGAGCAATGCACAGAGGGTGCTATGCAAAAAGCACTTGCAGGTGAAATGCCCGGTGATGCACAATGGATGCTGTGCAAAAGCATGCAGAGTCATGCACAAAGGATGCTATGCAAAGCACTTGCAGTTGAAATCCGTGTTGATGCCCAATGTACGAAATGCAAATGCATGCAGAGTAATGCAGAATGGATGCTGTGCGAAAGCACTTGCAATTGAAATGCGCTGTGATGCACAATGTTTGCTGTACAAATGTCTCTATGGCCAGTACCACGAAAACAATGTGTAAAAATAATAATGTCCAAAGGTGAACTCCGGAACTGTTGGTAACCACAACTGATCTCCTATCCCACCCGAATGACTTGGGAAGAGGCAGGCACTGGCTGACTAAAAGCAATGCATCTCTAAACCGTGTTGAAGCTCTGGCACAGCTATGGCAGTGCACGCACACACACACACACACACACACACACACACACACACACACACACACACACACACACACACACACACACACACAGACACAGACACACACACACACACACACACACACACACACACACACACCAAGGTCGGGGTGTGTGTGTGTGTGTGTGTGTGTGTGTGTGTGTGTGTGTGTGTGTGTGTGTGTGTGCGCGCGCGGGCGCCCGCGCGCGTGCATTTCTGGCATTGTCAAGTGTGTAATGTGTGTGTCAGGGTGGATCGTAAAATAAGCTAGCAAGAGATCTCAGTCGTAGTTCTCTGCATGATGAAGACGTATACCTGCTTTTTCGACAAGATCAGTCGACCCTTTGACAAGATCACCTGCTCCTTTGACATGGTGCAATGTCAATTAGCCAAAGCAGAAAACAGCCAGACGATATGTGGTGCACACCTCGGGTTGTCTAACCAGGCCACAAGAGCGGCAGCCCGCTGCAGGGACCTGGTCCCGGGCAGTAGGTCCCGCGTTATCTCGGTACCTCCGGGGACTGGGGCCTTGACCCACATGATGGAAGCTCCCGCGGAGACGTTGGTCCCCTGGAGGAGCACCGCAACAAAAGGGGGCAGCGGGACGACCACAGCAGTCGGGCTCTCTGAGTGCCTCATCCAGAGTCCCTCTGGGGGTTCGAGGTACCACTCAGTGAGGTCCCGCAGGCCAGAGTCTGGCCCCCGGGGAGCGGGCCGTGCCCATGACCAGTACTTGGCAAACACATCATCCGCCGCCTCCACATCCCCTGGACCAATAATGGTTGCGGAGTAATTTACAAGCAACTGCCTGCTAACCATGAATCAAGCCTGGCAACATAAATTGGCAAAAAGAAGAAGACGGAAGGAAAAGGGGAGGAGGAGGGGGGGCGGAGGAGTTGTAGGAGGAGGGGGGGCCGAGGAGGAGGGGAAAATGAGGAGGAAGTGAACGAAAGTTTGAAAAAATCATTGAATCCTGCATCTTCTGAACCAAAATGCCAATGCCCTGCATGCATGAACTCGGCATGTTGGGAATAAAAGCACTGGGCACGTGGGGAAAAGTGGACTTTGCCCAGGAGCTCATCTTGCAAACCGCTCACGTGCCTGCAAACAAAATAGCGCACAAAGAGCTAAAAGCAAAGGTTCTGACAATAAGCTACAAGCAAAGCTTATGACAATAAGCCACAAGTAAAGTTTCTGACGATAAGCTACAAGTGAAGTTTTTGACAATAATATACAAGTGAAGTTTCTGACAATAACATACAAGCGAAGTTTCTGAAGATAGAGCTACAAGCAAAGTTTCTGACGATAAGCTACAAGCAAAGTTTCTGACGATAAGCTACATGCAAAGATTCTGACTGTGGCGTGTGAGCTCAAACAACCTCCTTGGCAGCCTTCAAAATCTCTAAACCCGGATACACCCATGCACAGAACCCATATTCGGGTGGCCCCTGCAAGTGGGTGATGCTTACGTAACCAGGAGGGGAGCACAATGATATGTATTGTAGTGAAAGTTTATGCAAAGGGAACGACGCGCGGGAACTTACCAATGTAGTCCTCTGGGAACTGCATAAGCCTGCCACACTGAGCCAGAGCATCACTATCACCTCGAAGTTTTGTTAGGAGGTCAGCTCTTGTGGCTGAAAATGCATGCACAATAATGTACACATCCTCTTCTGATTTCAGACTCTGATCGTTGTTGGCTATTACTTTGCATTCTCCCCGACCGTCAACAACTGCCTGTAGTAACAAAGGAACAACCGCTACAAGTTGAGCACCTCCAACATAACATAATGCATTACCATTCATCATTGCCTATAGTAATAATTCATTGAATGGACATTGCTGCGCTTAGATGGACAGAGAAAGCCTACAATCAGATCGAGTTCACGGCCA
The DNA here is from genome assembly GCA_002005505.1 of Botryococcus braunii. Classification (NCBI taxonomy): domain Eukaryota; kingdom Viridiplantae; phylum Chlorophyta; class Trebouxiophyceae; genus Botryococcus; species Botryococcus braunii. The sequence goes on from KV908384.1 coordinate 419,934, forward strand.
CCCGTGTCGACCAGATACATTTGATCAATTTAGCACAAAAGAATAGGTTTTGCTGCGAAATTATGGCAGGTGTGAACTGAGAGCATCATAAAGGGCTATGCCTGTATGTGACCCGCACATCCAACGTCGCCTTGTTCGATTTTCTCGAGTAAACGGTCCCACAGAATTTCTGGAAGGCCGCTGGACCTTAAGTAGTTAGCAAATCCAACACCAGCATCTTGTGACATCGTCAAATAGTTGATCTGAACAATTGAATCGCTATCCGCGGTTATTCAATTTCGATGTACCTGTTGTCGGGGGACCCTATTCAGTACGCAACGCATTGAGTGCCACTAGGAGCACGGAACAAGCTACTAAATTGACCCAAATATAGAAAATTGCAGCATTTGCAGCTTCAATAAAACATTTAAGAGCAGTGACGTCCCAATTAAGGCTAGACGGCATTCCAGGCCGTCGGCTATATTGTCAAACTTGTCCTTCACTGTACAGCAATTTGGCCATGACACTGTACGATATGAAACAGGAGCATTTACGTTCCTGAGCCCAGCGATCAGAGCTGGTAAAAGTATGCCGCAACAAGCACTATTTTCAATCACTGTGGCTGAAAAGAAATAGCTGCTGTTCAGCATTTGGAGCTGGCGAGCTGTGCTTCATTTTAAACTGAGTGTGCAGAACATAGAGTTCACTGTTTCTGGGAAATCGCATTTTAACGGATGTGATATTAATTTCTTTACGTGTTTTGATCATTTTTTCTTGATTTAGGAGCGACATTTCTTGGCAATGACTGTTACGGGTGGTTTTGACTTTGATCTGTGCGCACGCAATGCTTTCCTGGAGGCAAGAGGTGTAAAGTCTCCGGGTTTTAAGAAGACTGGAACGACCATATCGGGCGTTATCTTCAAGGTGATCCCCACTGGGCTACGAGGGTTGTGGCGTGGTAACAGGTGCTGTTGGCGGATGCGATCTTTACGCATTCTCGTGGCCATGCTATTTCAGGGCTACCCTGGAAAATCAAGACTGTATATGTATGGTTGTGAACTAATTGTAATGTGGTTTCTTTACAGGATGGGATTGTGCTAGGAGCAGATACCCGATCAACAGCAGGGACAATTGTAGCAGACAAAAACTGTGAGAAAATTCATTATATTGCGCCCAACATATACTGCTGTGGGGCGGGAACTGCAGCGGATACTGAAAATGTGACAGGTACTGAGGCAATCCATTGAAGCACATTTCAGCATTTGCTTCCACGGACTTGCATACCCCTGGTCTTGGTGCATACGACTAAACAAGGATCTTTGTTGGTACATACTGATGTAGTGGGACACAAGCATTGTTTGTGGGTTGCAGAATCCACATTGTACATCACGGTTGCAAATCTTAGTGTTACATATCAAATACTATTCCCACGAGCCATACATAGGTTTAAGTACTGTACCAAAAGGCATATACCAGTAGGACTGTATGCAGACTTTGGGCCTCCCTGGGGATCCATGCTTTGGCGTAGCTAGCAAATAAGGCATGCGCAAAGATAGAACCTTGATCCAATCATGCGTGAAGTGCTTCAAGATACAAGGTCCTTGGTGAAGTCCAGGAAATGAACAACCTCCTGTTCCTTGCCCCTCCCATCCGTACAACCCGTACTGGTTTTTGCGTCTTTTGACCCAACCCCCTAATCCCACGCACCAACCTTTTCAGTTCCTTTTCCTGCCAACCGCTGCTACTTCTTGTGCAGGGATGGTGTCATCCAACCTGGAGCTACACCGCTACGCAACAGGCCGGGAGTCTCGAGTCGTTACAGCCATGACGCTCCTCAAGTCACATCTTTTTCGGTACATTACTTCGACAGCGCTTTGATTCGCTCTCCCAAGTAATTTGTTGTGCGTGGGCTCATTGTGGCTTTCTATATTTTATGTTGTTTTCTCCCATAGTACAATCTGCAGTGGTCTTTGGATTCTCAAGGTTACTTGTCTTGTTAGTTGTGGGTTTCTGCCCCTGTTTCTCCATTCGCTGCTCCTGCATGGTCATGCTTGGGAAAAGGTGATGAGCAGGTCCTGGCATGAGCGTGCGCGCGCACGCGCGCGCGCGTGCGTGTGCGTGTGTGTGTGTGTGTGTGTGTGTGTGTGTGTGTGCGCGCGCGCGCGCGCACGCGCGCGTGTCTGCGCATGTGTGTGTGTGAGAGTGTTGGAGTATCTCGCTCACCCCCTTTATCACAAAAGCAACAGCTGCAACAACAACAGCAACAAACAACAGCAACAGCAACAGCAGAAAATTGCATGCTTCGCAACAGTTGTTATTGTGGAGAGTCGTGTTAAGGGTGGGGCATGATGTGTATCGGACATGGTATGCACACACCAACTTGGCCGTCGGGAAAGAAAATGAGAAACATCATCCCTGCCCCTTATGCAATCTGCATGATGTGGGAGCCACAGCAGTTCTTCTGAAGCCAGGTGTGGTCAAGCTGGTCAGGAGGGCCTGCCGCTTCCCATTTTTTATACATTTTTTAATAGTAATTATTCTGGCATAGGGTATTGAAAAGCCCTGAAGACTAGTTTATAATCCCCCTCTACAACCCCAATACCCTTCCATAACACTACCTAATCGCTTATTCCTATCCCTGTGGGATTGAGCAGGTACCAGGGATATGTGAGTGCCGCGCTGGTCCTGGGAGGGGTTGACGTCAACGGCCCGCACCTCTTTACAGTAAGCTGCTGCATGGAATTTTCACATACACTGCAACCTGGTCTCCATGCAGCACCCAAAAGCCCAGAACTTATGCCCATATCCATTCAACCAATACCCCTACCCCGCACACATACCCAATACCCATTCAAGCAATACCCATACCCAGTACACATACCCATGCAACCAATGCCCATACCCCATACCCATTCAATCAACAATAACTTGAATGGCCTGTCTTGCCTTGTCTTGCCGATTCAAACAACAAGATCTTAAATGGCCTGTCTTGCCCATTCAACCAATACCCATACCCAATGCCTATACCCATACCCAATACCCATTCAACCATCAGTTTCTTAAATGGCCTGTCTTGTCCTGCTCTTGACTAACTTCTGGGGCCATATGGTTTCTTCTTTTTACTACCGTGCTCCTTCCTTTTTATTACTGTGCTTCTTCCTTTCTGCCACTGTGCCTGCTCCCTTTTCACTTCTATGCATGTTCCTTTTGTCATCGCGCTTGCTCATTTCTGCCGCCTTGCCTTCTCCTTTCTGCCACTGTGCCTTTCCTTTCTGCCACTTCGCCTTGCTCCATTCTGCCACTGCACCTGACTCCTTTCTGCCACTGCACCTTGCTCCATTCTGCCACTGCGCCCTACTGCTTTCTACTGCTGCGCCTTGCTCCTTTCTGCCTCTGCGTGACATTGCCACAACATCTCTGGCCGCTGTGGTCACCCTTTCCCCCAAAATAATGGAGACCAAAACAAATAAAGCCGAAAAAATGGATTCTGTGCTGCTCCTTGCAACTTGTGAATTCTCTGCCTGGTTTCAAGCTGGTGCAAGGAGTTGGTTTCTCTCTGAGCACATACACACATGCCGTTCTGCACACCGACATATTGGTTGGGTAGCCAGCCAGGTATTTGTCGAAACAAAGGAACTCAATTGCTTACATGATATATTCTACGCGTGTGCCGGGTCATGCACACTTTACATTTTTTTTCTAAAACAGCTTGAATGTTGGTCAAGCTGGCATCAAGGCCTTGATTTGTGCGCAACTTTCCCCCCCTACAATGCCAAGGAAAATTTGGAATCTGCAGGTGTATCCGCACGGCTCCACTGACAGCCTACCCTACGCAACCATGGGATCCGGCAGTCTCAACGCGATGGCGGTGTTTGAGGCAGAGTACAAGGAAGGGATGACTCGCGATGAGGCCGTTGCCCTCGTGGCAAAGTCCATCCGCTCCGGCATATTTAACGACCTGGGTTCCGGCTCCAATGTGGACATCTGCGTCATTACGAAGGGCAAGGTGGGCTTGCCCCTCTCTGCTCCCCCCCCCCCCCCAAAAAAAACATAAACAAAATAAAAAACAAACAAACAGATGTAATTCTGAGAACCCTGCAAAACAACCAGCGTTTTTTAGGTTTATGATGGTGGCGGGCGTTATGTCATACTGCATGCATGCACACTGTCTTAGCTGCCTCCACGACTCTTGGGGAACGGGGAGGAGAGGCGGTGTTTTCTGAAGGCCAGCGCGTCGAAGCCTTCAGGGACCGACACGATAGTCAAGAGTTCTGTCCTGTTTTGGCGCTCGGATCAGTGCAAGCTGGCAGCTCTTCGAAGTGCATGGGGACCCAGCAAATGTTTGTCGTAGGGATGATGTCTCGGCCATTTACGTTGGAACCCTTGTTTTCAAGCCACTGGTCCAAGTCTAACAGCGCAATTGATATGAAGTGACGGTCTGTAGCCAAGAAAGTGAGGGGGAGGGGGAAAAGGAGGGAGGAGAAAAGGGGGGGGGGAGAAGGGGGGTGGGAGTGAAAGTTGGGGGACCGGGGGGGGGGAGTAAGGAAGGGCGAGCAAAAGAGCGTGCGCGCGCGCGAGGGAGGGAGGGAGGGAGGGAGGGGAGAGAGAGAGAGAGAGAGAGAGAGAGAGAGAGAGAGAGAGAGAGAGAGAGAGAGAGAGAGAGAGAGAGAGAGAGAGAGAGAGAGAGAGAGAGAGAGAGGAGAGAGAGAGAGAGAGAGAGAGAGAGAGAGAGAGAGAGAGAGAGAGAGAGAGAGAGAGAGAGAGAGGAGAGAGAGAGAGGAGAGAGAGAGAGAGAGAGAGAGAGAGAGAGAGAGAGAGAGGAGAGAGAGAGAGAGAGAGAGAGAGAGAGAGAGAGAGAGAGAGAGAGAGAGAGAGAGAGAGAGAGAGAGAGAGAGAGAGAGAGAGAGAGAGAGAGAGAGAGAGAGAGAGAGAGAGAGGAGAGAGAGAGAGAGAGAGAGAGAGAGGAGGGGAGAGAGAGAGAGAGAGAGAGAGAGAGAGAGAGAGAGAGAGAGAGAGAGAGAGAGAGAGAGAGAGAGAGAGAGAGAGAGAGAGAGAAGGGGGTTGGGGAGGTGGGAGGGAAAGCCGAAGAGAAATATATGAAGAGAAATACAAAGATGGGGGCATATGTGTTGCGGCGCAGGTTGAGTATCTGCGGAACTATGAGTACCTGATGGACAAGACGTACACTCGGAAGTTCCCCGTCATCTACAAACCCGGGACCACAGGTGACTGCTCCCCCAAACCCACCCACACGTCCTGCGAGGCTCTCTGCTTCATGGACTTGTTCTCTCAAAGAGTCTTTTCGTGGCTTTAGCCAAAGGCACTTCAATTGCAGAGATTTGACTGCAATTTCTCCCTTGTGGAGCTCCCTGGCAAGATTTGCCTTGTGGAGCTCTCTGGCAAAACCATCTGGCAAAAGCTCCCTGGCAAAACCATCTGGCAGAGGGCAGCGAGTTTGTCTAAACTCATGTATGCGATGTATTCCCACTGCATTTTGTTTCTCACTGAGGCAGTGCATTGTTGAATCTTGGATTCTGTACACCTCGGTGATGTTTTTGCCCTGCCCGCATCCACGCTGATGTGTTGATGTGTTTCTGATCGAAAGCGTGCAACTCCCGTACTGTGAGGGACCTCCCCGGCCCCCCGGGGGTGGGGGGAGGACGGGGGGGGACCTCTCCATTTTGGGAGCGGGAGAGCTCCCCACATGGGGGAGGGAAGACTCCGCACATTTTGGGGGCAAGGGGGGAGGGCTCCCCATGTTCTTGTGACAGCTCTTGTATGTGCTGTGTGAGACAGCGTAGAAATGGCCGCGTCAGTTACTACCTGTGTGAACCGCGCTGCTTTTTGTCCCCCCATTCTTTTCCCAACAATTGGTGATGTGTTATTGTGAACCCCCCCCCCTTTCCCCACCGAAAGAAAGATGCGTAAATTTGAATACATCTGTGCCTCCTTTATCTGTTTGGAAACGCCTGCCTGCGCATGCGTGCGTGCGTGTGTGTGTGTGTGTGTGTGTGTGTGTGTGTGTGTGTGTGTGTGTGTGCGTGCGTGCGTGCCTATGCGCGTGCCTCTTCAAATGGTGTTGATGGGGGCTGACCTTGGGTCTGCGCAGTGACGACGGGGGAGAAGGTCTGGGACATCTCCAAGCTGGTGGATGTGGTGGAGGGTGAGCCCGCCGAGGCAATGGACACAAGTTGACCTCGTCCTGATGCGCATGCGCCTTCTCAAGCCCAGGTGTCGTTAGAAGGAGCGTGTTCGTGGGACTTCTGTGCGTAATTCGCCCAATTTTAGCATTTGGGTTCTGAACCGCATGGCGGGTAGAGTGTTAAAGGGAGGGTTTGGCCTCCCCAGCTGCAACAGAACTGCAGTTCCGCCAGACTTTGGCATCAGGGGCCAGGGTGTTGTCTTGCACATCTGGGACCGTGGTGCTGCATGTTTAGAGAGGAATGAGGGTGTTGCGTGTTTTACAACGAACCGGGGTGTTTCATGGTAAACGAGGAATGAGGGTGTTGCACCGCACATCAGGGACCAAGGGGGTGTATGGGAGACGAAGCTTGGAAAAGGGAAGGGCTGGATAAGTAAAGAGTGGAAATGAACAGAGTTGTCTCTGCTCGCTTAAATGCACCGGCCCGACAGGGAGCTCCTCTGGAGATCGAATCCATCTGAGTTTCGGGGTACACATTTCTTTTGGAGCGTATGTTGCGTGCGTTCGGGTCAAGTCTTTAACCGGTGCTCTCCTTGACGACTGTCCCGGAACTCCACGTTCCTTCGTGCTGCTGCCATGGCCCACGTGACCCACATGCCCTTGGAAAAGCTGTGAGCGTATGCATTGGCTTTGTTCGTTGAAGAGAAGCAGAGAGGCTGGTCCTGACAGTTGCTGTCTAATCCGTGAATGAGTACAACACTGGGCCGTCAAGACTGCCTGTGTCACTCGAACGATTCACCTTCTTGTGTTGACTCTTAGGCATGACGCATCTGAAGGGTTCATCCTGGTTGTGTCGACTCCCACACACGAAAGCTTGGAAGCATGCACTCAAGCTTACATGTGTCGACTCCCACACACGAAGCTATGTAAGTATGCACTCAAGATGACGTGTGTCGACTCCCACACACGAAGCATTGGACGCATGCACTCAAGCTTACGTGTGTCGACTCCTACACGCGAAGCGGTGTAAGTATGCACTCAAGCTTACGTGTGTCGACTCCCTCACACGAAGCGGTGTAAGCATGCACTCAAGCTTATATGTGTCGACTCCCACACACGAAGCATTGGAAGCATGCACTCAAGCTTACGTGTAGGGTTCATCCGGGATGTGTCAACCCCTATCCCCAGAACGCTGGATGCCCTTATCAACGGCCACTGCAAAGGTTCATCCACTCCTGCCGACTCCCACACACGACGCGTTGGAAGCATTCGCCCATGGTTTTGTGTAGGCCATCCGGGGTGTAATGTTTCCCAGGCACGAGGCGCCAAATGCTCGTATTCAAGGTCACTACAAAGGTTTGTCCCGGTTGTATGGGCTCTTGCAAACCAGGTGCTTAAAAGCATGCACTCGAGGTCCTCTGTTGGGCTCATCCGGGGTGTGGCGACTCCCAGGCACGAGGCGCTGGATGCACGCAGCAAAAGTCACTGCAAAGGTTCTTCCAGGTTGTCAGAACTCCCACACTCGAGGCGTTGGAATCATCCGCCCAAGGTTTGTGTACTTTTCATCTGGTGTTTGGCGACTCCCTGGCACGAGGCGCTGGATGCACGCATCAAAAGTCACTGCAAAGGTTCTGCAGGTTGTGTCAGAACCCCCACAGACAAGCCTTTTGAAGCATGCACGCACTGAGGTCATAGGCTTTATCTTGGGTGTGGCGACCCCCGGGCACAGGGCATCCATCAGTCATTGCGGGGCTCGGTCAATTTACGCGTGGTCTCCCAGGCGCATCTGGAGGTTTCTGTCCGTCTGTGTGCGACTGTCACTTTAAACGATCCGGCTTCCGGCGATCCGGCTGTCTCCATTTGTGTTGACTCCCAGTCATGGCGCACCTAAAGTGCTGACCACATGGTTAGACTGAAGGGTTTCAGGCTTACGGACTGTGCCCCAAGTTGTGGGCCTGGCCAGGGATGAACAGGAGTCACCTCCTGTCCAGGAGATGGGTTTCCAATGGAAGAAGAGAAGGAAGAAATAGGTATTTTGTCAGGCATCGGGTCAGTTCCAGTATTGCAGCCGCTGGTGCGTCGCCAGCTGGGTGTGACGTATAGCTTGAAACTTTTGGGTTTTGGTCGTTACAGACTTTGGTTGGTCTTTTTAATCCGACTTTTGTAAAAAGGGGAAGAAATTACGTCAGTCCGGCCCATAGGGCAGTGATGAGATGTGTGCCAAATACACTTGGGGGAACGGACACAACTATCTGCCCGTACAGCCTGCGTACCTCTGTACGGCATTCACTTTCGAGATTACATGCCCACGCCAAACGTTTCCAGAGGGTATAAACGCAGATGGTTTAAGGTTCAGTAAACAATGTATTTGACTTGTTCATAAGCTGCTGCTGAGCTGCCGAGAACTAAACGTGATCCCAACTGGTTCGTGGTTGATCGTGTCAAATTATCTCGAGCGCATCTCATACACATCTTCGTCTCTTTGAACCATGGGGGGAAGAGGAATGGAGGGGTCGCTTTCCGTCCAAATGGATAGGCTTAAACGCACCATGCAGAACCGAGACAAACGACGAGACCAGGAACGCCGGCAAAGAATGGTGCTGCCCCAGACTGATCTATAATATGTCAATGATAGCAAGAGGTATCATGCGTTCGCTGTGAAATGTTGGATACACAAGGAAATTCATTCCAGAAGGGGCCTTTACTAGACGGCCGGGTTTTGACAGGCCAAGCTACAGCATAGGTCATCGCTTCAGCTGTCAATGATTTTCCACACAAAATCACACGTCACAAGGCAATGAATCGAAAAACATGTCGTAGTGTGCACCATAGACTTTGGGCCTTGATGCTAAGCATGAAACTGGAGTCCAACATCGGAGCTCTATCCTTGCAGAGAAATGCAGAAGCCGATGGAGCAGATCCATATGCGAAACCGCGGGGCTGGGAACCTAGCAATGCAACAGGAGGTGTCCGCTTAGGCCCTGCAGCAGCTGCAACTGCGGCTATTGCTCTTGCAGATGCTTTGGAAGGCCCCGAGTTAATGCATTGTCACTTATGTCAGGTCTGCCTCACTACCCTACCAAGGCTCCTCCTCCACGTCCTCCCTCCGTCCTCCCCCCTTCTCTCTCTCTCTCTCTCTCTCTCTCTCTCTCTCTCTCTCTCTCTCTCTCTCTCTCTCTCTCTCTCCTCTCTCTCTCTCTCTCTCTCTCTCTCTCTCTCTCTCTCCTCTCTCTCTCTCTCTCTCTCTCTCTCCTCTCTCTCTCTCTCTCTCTCTTTCCCTCCCTCTCTCTCTCTCTCACGCACACGCGCGCGCGCGCACGCACGCACGCATGCACACACACAAGAAGCGCAAGGTTGATGCATGTTCAGGAGCTCCATGTGGCCAACATGGAGCTTGCGGGAACTTCGGGAACTAAACTAAACTAAAGATCGATGCCAGGTGTCGCTGTGCAATGACATCTTTCGTCAAATCCCTTCGATACAGCTGCATATTCTCTTACAAAGCCGGTGCCACCCGCAGAAACCCCTCGTCAGCTTCGGTGCTTGCACCCCTTCAAGATAGCCGATGATGTTGATACTGTGTGCTGACATGTGTAATGCTTGGCATCTCAGATTTGCACAACACACATCCTCCCTTCACCCAAACTT
>KV908384.1:434702-477312 GCA_002005505.1 Botryococcus braunii
CCCACCCCTGTCCCTGGCCAGGAGCGCCGTATGGTGCCAACTTGCTGCATTTCGTGCTGGCTGGGGTCGCCGCGCGTGCTGCCCAGACAAGCAGACTCGCTAAGCTGTCTTGCCGTCCCGTCAGCACCCGCCTGTGGCCTTCGAAGTCTTCGCTTTTGAAACATTTGGAGGGTTGCATGCTGCTGCGCTGGCCTTGTTGCAGAGGCTCCAGGGGCTTTTTAACAAAGCCATCATCGGTTAAGAAGATGTGGAGGGATATTTTGTTATTCGTCGGGTCAGTTTCATTATTGCGGCCGTTGTGGGTCGCCAGCTGGCCGCTCGCAGGGTTTGACTTATAGCTTGAAACATTTGGGTTCGGGTCCTTGAACATTGGGCTGGTCGTTTTTGTTCCACTCTCGTTAAAAAAGAAGTTGCCATTGGGGGGGGGATGTTGCCATTGTCGGCCGACATTACTCCGTTCGTAACGGCCTGGACGCTGTCCTTACCTCAGCTCGTCAGCGGGTCACCCGGGAACCCGCCTTTCCCACCCCTGTCCCTGGCCAGGAGCGCCGTCGCGCAGACCTCCGCCTCCATGCGTGGGAGGAGGGGCGTGACCTTTATATCGACATCGTTGGCTCTTCCCCACTTACAGTTGCCAACTTGCTGCACTTTGTGCCGTGTGGGGCCGCCGCGCGCGCTGCCCAAGACAAGCAGACCCGCTATGCTGTCTTGTTGTCGCGTCAGCAGCCGCCTGTGGCTTTCCAAGCCTTCGCTTTTGAAACATTGGGAGGGTTGCATGCTGATGCGCTGGCCTTGTTGCAGAGGCTCCAGGGGCTTTTGAACCAAGCCATCATTGCTCAAGAAGATGTGGAGGGATATTTTGTCATTCGTCGGGTCAGTTTCATCATTGCGGCGGCTGTGGGTCGCCAGCTGGCCGCTCGCCGGGTGTGACTCATTGCTTGAAACATTGGGGTTTGGGTCCCTGAACATTGGGCTGGTCTTTTTTACTCCACTCTTGTAAAGAAAAAGAAGTTTACATCCGTCCAGCCTACTGGGTATGATTTGATGCGCATGAACCAACTCTAATCGTATACATCAGGAGTCTCTGCTTATGGGATAGGGTGTGAAGTAGACCTTTCACAGTATACCAGCGTGCTGTACTGCAACTGGTACTTCAACAATGCTCGTGAGAAGGGGAAGGGATGGTCAGGGAAGAAGACGGAGAAGTGGGAAAAAGGAAAGGAAAAGGGAAAGGATAATGACATGTTTCACTTTTACCTCTAGATCTAAAAGGGAAAGGAAAGGTCAGGAGATCATCTCTGGAGGCCCGCTTCACTTCCACGTAGGTTCGTGGGATCCCTGGGTGTGTGTGTGTGTGTGTGTGTGTGTGTGTGTGTGTGTGTGTGTGTGTGTGTGTGTGTGTGTGTGGGGGGGGTGTAGGTGTGTGTGGTGTGTGTGTGTGTGTGTGTGCGTGCGTGTGTGTGTGTGTGTGTGTGTGTGTGTGTGTGTGCGTGCGTGCGTTCGTGCGTGCGTGCGTGTGTGCGTGCGTGCGTGCGTGTTTGTTTTTTGGGGGGGGGGTCTATGGGGACTGCGGTTTAGTTTAAAGTAAACTTTCGCTTTTCCTTTCAAGCACCGGACAGCCCCCGGTATCAGTCCCTATGGGGACTGCGGTTATTATCCCCCAGCTGGGTGATATGGGGAGGTTCTAGCCGGTGGGATAAATGATGTATGTTCTCGGCTACTCTTCGCTGCACCCCGAAGCCTCTCATATCCCCCTCCTTAATTCCATTCCCCCGCCTTAATCCCATATCCCCCTCCTTCACTCCACATCCCCCGCCTTATCTGCAGCTTCCTTCTGGTATCCCCCAGCTTCCTGCCCATATCACCCGGCTCAAGGAAACTTTTTCCCTTCTTTTTTCGAGAGGGATTTGAACCAATGTCCTCCTCGTCGGCAGTGCTAGCAGCACACTACCCATCCGCACTTTCCAACACAGAGTTATATTGAACCTTGTATATGTACTGCAGAGCCTGCTTACTCCCGCTATTGCAGCCGAATGTTTCACAAACAATGTCTTGTAAGTCTGTATCAAAGCAGGGGTCTGTGGGTTCCCTAGATCGTTTTTTTTTTTTTTTTTTTTTTTTTTTTTTTTTTCATTCCGACGGTGAACACCGCTTGGATTCCCGATCTCGGCAGATCACGATTCATGAAAAAAAGACGGGGCTGTCGTATGCACCATCCAAGCATGATTTACATGTTAGTTTGTATTTTACCAAAGTCCATAATTATGTTCTGTTAGTCACGGAGTTTTGTGGCGTCTACAGATCCCGACGAGGACCTACGTTATACAAACAACGTGTTCACAAAACTCATATCACCCCGCCTGGTAGATAAATATGTTATCTACCGGCTAGCCGGGGCTGGGGGGGATACGCAGCGGTTCCCCCCTTCACATCGCATGTCCCGGCTCCGAGGGAGCTGGGATTCCAAGAAAACGAGGTGGAGCCAAGGCGAAGCCGGGGCGGAACCGAGTTGCTACATTTACACTGCCGGACACGGGGACGTTCAGGCTGCAACTGCCTCCCGGATTCCAACACGATACCGTACGGTACCCTAGTAAATGGGACAAGAACAGATTCACGGCAGACCATCGTGTTGCAATTTGAGTAGCAGACAGACAGAAGCAGACATAATTGGAGTAGTGGGCCTTAGTAAAAATATTCTCAGGATCCGTCTGGGATTTTACTCGGCGTGGATGGACCGCAGTTAACTCCAAAATGGCGTGGGGGGCAAAGAGCGGACTCTTCAAGGACTCCTCACAGGCGTCGCAATATGGTCAATTCCGTCCGACATATTCAGATGAGCTTTACAGGACTATCTACGACTTTGCGCGGCCTGGGTCCACGGATCTGGCGGTCGACCTAGGTTGCGGTGTGTGATGCCCTCAACGAGGATTCCTTGTAGCGGCATCAGCTAATCTTTTACATTATTGTGAATCAAAGTTTTTGATCCCTTGGATCGGCTGAATCTGAACGGACACCCAAAGTATCACAAAGCTGGACTAACCCTTTACATTAGTCGTCTTGATGAAATTTTGGGCCTGGAATAAAAAACTTTTGATCTGATCCCGCCCTTTCCGTTCGCGACGCACAGGTAGCGGGCAAGCTGCTCGTGAGCTGGCAAGGAAATACGCCAAAGTTGTTGCCATGGACGCCAGCGAGGCTCAGATCTCACAAGCGTTGAAATTACCCAATATTGAATACCGATGCGGTCCAGCAGAAGAAACAGGGCTGCCAGATCACTGTGCAGATCTTTTGACAGTTGCCCAGGCTTTGCACTGGTGAGGTCAAATCGAATTTTCTTAGGATGAGCCCCAGGGCACTTGAATATCGCTGCTGATCTTAACCTTGCCACAATTGATACTACACCAGAGCGCAGCTGCCTTGACTCTCAGAACATGTGCATCTTGTGCATGGTAGGCTTTTGCATTTACTATGGGCTGTTTCCCGGCTTGAGCCAAAATCCTTTTTGGGAGTTATGTGCCTTATTCTTACCTCACACATTTGAAGACCAAATAGTCACTCTTGCCTTTCGTGGCAGTGGCACTATTTCCAGAGCATCTTTCAACTGACAAGTACGCTAAGTGATACAGGCTCCTCCCTTGGGGGTGCAGCCGCTTTCAGGAAACCCTGCGCTTTATTTCAGAGGAGGTAAACTCAAGGAAGCGTTTGTGAAATATACCTTTATCCTGTAGAGTAGAAAACCTGATAGTGGAGCAGGTCATTTGAGTTACTCTCAAGTGCCGTCATTGGCAGGGATGGATGATCGGGGTGAAGCTGCAACGCATCGAACACAACTAATGACACAATTTGAGCACAATTAGGGGGCATTGCCTTACAGCGGAAGACCCGTTGCCGGATCAGGTTGAACGTGAAATGCATAGAAGACAAGTATCGAGCACAACCAAGGTGGTCCTGCCTGATAGGGATAGATGGAGTTCCTGATCAGGATGGACCTGGACCGCTTCTACACGGAGGCCAGGAGGATCCTCAAGCCTGGAGGCACTGTTGCAGTGTGGAGCTATGACCTGATGCGGTTTGACACCCCTGCAGCAAACAAAGTCATGGATGACCTTTACAACGGTGTTCTGGGGCCTTATTGGGATGAAGGCCGACGTAAGGTGGACGCTAAGTACCAAGGCATGCCCCTGCTGCTGTATGGAAGTGCCAATACGGCCAGTTCGACGTGGAGATGGAAGAGGATGGGACCTTGTAAATGTTCTCGGGCCTGTTCCTTGGAGACCTTCCAATGGGGGGACGGCCAGAGGACACAGAAGAAGTTGGGAGTGTGGTTGCGAGGCTTTCGGTCAGTGGAATGTCCCCGGGGGGTAAAGCCCCCGGGGGGGGGGGGGAGAGACAGAGAGACAGACAGACACACACACACACACACACACACACACACACACACACACACACACACACACACACACAGAGAGAGAGAGAGAGAGAGAGAGAGAGAGAGAGAGAGAGAGAGAGAGAGAGAGAGAGAGAGAGAGAGAGAGAGAGGGAGGAGGGAGGGAGGGAGGGAGGGAGGGAGGGAGGGAGGGAGGGAGGGAGGGAGGGAGGGAGGGAGGGAGGGAGGAGGGAGAGAGAGAGAGAGAGAGAGAGAGAGAGAGAGAGAGAGAGAGAGAGAGAGGGGGGGGGGGGGGGAGGGAGGGGGGGGGGGGGAGGGAGGGGGGGGGGGGGGGAGGGAGGGAGGGAGGAGGGAGGGAGGGAGAGGGAGAGGGAGAGGGAGAGGGAGAGGGAGAGGGAGAGGGAGAGGGAGAGGGAGAGGGAGAGGGAGAGGGAGAGGGAGGGAGAGGGAGAGGGAGAGGGAGAGGGAGAGGGAGAGGAGAGAGAGAGAGAGAGAGAGAGAGAGAGAGAGAGAGAGAGAGAGAGAGAGAGAGAGAGAGAGAGAGAGAGAGAGAGAGAGAGAGAGAGAGAGAGAGAGACAGACGGAGCAGAGGGCAACGAAGCAAATTAACACACTGCCCAACCATGAAAATGCATGCTGGGGAATGGGAATCAAATCCACTGGTTGGAGCTACAAATTCTTCGTCTTGGGTGTTGTCATCCTTCTGGCCAAGTATTCTGCTTGAATGCAAACACGCAAGATTCATAAAGAGATCGTCATGGGTGTGTGCATAGCCCAAGGGGATCGTCCTCCACTGCCTAGCTGCCGCACATTTACTGAATGGGAATGGCCAGTGACTTCACAGTTACCCCCTCGCTCTTGTGCACGCACACACACACACACACACACACACACACACACACACACACACACACACACACACACACACACACACACACACACACACACACACACACACACACACAGTGCATGCGCGCACGCGCCTATGCATGCAGTGTAACTGACAAAAGGGATGCAGGTTTGCGGAAGGGAGGGGTTGGTGAAGGACAAAAGGGATAAAATGTTTTGAGTAAAAAAAGGTTTTGTGGGATTGGTGAAGGAATGGAGCCTCTGGAGGGCCCTTTCAAGGACATCAAGCGACTCGAAATGGACATGCGTGCTGAAACTAATCTTGCGAACTTGGTGAGACATTTCTTGGACAATAGAGCTCATGACCTCCATGGCATTACGCCAACCCTCCCCCAACACAGAGAGACACTGACACAGAGAGAGTAAAGGGGCGGACGGTGCGTGCGTGCGCACGGGCTAGGGCGTGTGCCCAGGTAGGGGAAAAAGGGAAAGGGTGCTTATGTGCAGTATCAGGTGCATGCAACGCAGATGGACTCGTGCACACTACGATCAGCAGTGGGGGTTTTGTCTAGCAGAGACGCATACACACACACACACACACACACACACACACACACACACACACACACACACACACACACACACACACACACGCACGCAAGCGCACACGCACGCACACACACACACACACACACACACACACACGCACACAAACGCCCACGGGCGCACACGCACACACACACACACACACACACACACACACACACACACACACACACACAGCCCGCGCACGCACACACACACACGCAGGCACACACGGGTGGGGAGAGGGAGGTACTTATGCTAAGCATGTGTGGCCCTCTTCTCATGTGTATGCATAGGACAACAGACGTCCAAAGAGAATTACCTGGTTTGACCGTAGATGGCTGCATCATATAGCTAGTATGAGGATGTTGTCCTGTTTGGGGAGCAGGTTGGCCATGTGAGTAGCTGGTCGGGGTACGTCACGTACCGCCAAAAGAATCCGGATGCTCCCGACCCGCTGGTGCCATTTAAGAAGAACATTGCCCAGGCGCTGGGGATACAACATGATACTGACATTATTGCAAAACGCTTCCCCTTGTACTTGATCATGGCTAAGACAACTGGCTGAAGGCCATCTGAGGGACCATGCTGCGAAAATGGAGCAATGGGGGGAGGAATCGTACTGCTGGAGAGTCTGGCCTCCAGCAGTACACCGGGTCCTGCATTGCCAAATGGAAGGCTAAGCTCTTCAAGCTGAAGGGCCTTATGGTTTATATTGTCAGCTTTTAGCCACGAGCTTCTCTGAAGAGCATGGCCAGGCCACCCCGACACACGCCGGAACAAACTGTCTGTGAGAGAGTGGACAACCCAGGTTACACGCTTGAGTGCCAGGTGGTCAGGCTGAGTGTTATTTCAGGTGTGTGTGCTAGAACATCGGTAGGAAAGTGTTGAGATATTAGCTGGGAAGACAAGTCATGTCGGCAAGTCTCATGTGTGTGTGTGTGTGTGTGTGTGTGTGTGTGTGTGTGTGTGTGTGTGTGTGTGTGTGTGTGTGTGTGTGTGTGTGTGTGTGTGTGTGTGTGTGTGTGGGCGGGCGGGTGGGTGGGCGCGCGCGCGTGTGCGTGCGTGCGTGGGTGTGTGCGCGCATGCGCGCGTGCGTGGGTGTGTGCGCGCATGCGCGCGTGCGTGCGTGCGTGTGCGTGTGTGTGTGTGTGTGTGTGTGTGTGTGTGTGTGTGTGTGTGTGTGTGTGTGTGTGTGTGTGTGTGTGTGCATTTTGGTGTGTGCACACGTGTGCGCGTGCCTGTGCGCGCGCATGCATGCCCGGAGGGGGGGAGGGGGCACAGCCTTCCTCTGCGATCCTGTGGATGGCCTGGAATTTTGGTTGGTACTGTGCAGATGAATCACTGTCAGGTGACAGCGGAACAAAGCCTGCTGTGTTGTTTGTAGACAACGTGTAGGAATTGTTGGGTTAGTTTACTAAGCTATGACGTAGGGTTGGTACCACAGATGGCACGGGGACAGACTTGGTCAACCCGTTGAGGATGCGAGAGAAGAGGTTGTAAAGTTCAGCGCAAGAGGTCCAACAGTATCAGTCAAGCGACCATGTCGATGCTGGGACAGATTGATTTGACCCATAGACTCATGTTCGAAATGCTAAATAGCTGTCCATTTGTCTGTCGGCATTAAGGGCTATTCAGTTCCGACTTGGTGGCTTTCTTTTTGCTCAGGTGTGCATCACAAGCCTGACGTGCCAGGTCAAGGAATCATTTGTCGGGACTCCTTGCCGGATCTGGCCAATATTTGCGACATCACTATTTGTTAATGTAAATAAGAAGATGGTCGAAGCCATTCTGCACTTCTACTCGTGTGAAATCCCAAGTTCCACGCACCTGGAGAAACCCTGCTCCCCCTCATCCCACCCCCCCCTCCCCACACACACACACACACACAGACATACACGCACCTGCACGCACGCACACTGACCCACAGGTACGCACGCACGCACACACACACACACACACACACACACACACACACACACACACACACACACACACACACACACACACACACACACACACACACACGTATCCACCCCCCGCCTCAGTCCCTATGTGCCGCATTGTGGGGTACATACATGTCTGTTTTTGAGCAACACAAGGAGCAGCACATTGGTTTCCGGCCTTAAAATTTAAAGTAAAAGTGTGTCGTTGATGTCCAGCATGCAACGGAAAAAGATGATGCAGTTTAGTGTGTGCGCTGGCACTAAACATTTAAGGGCATGCGTCGCTATAACTCTTGTGAGATACGTACATGGGCACGTGCACAGGCAACGTGCACTGGTTAGTCGGCTTTTTAGGTATATACAGTAGCTTAGCCCTTAAAAGGGCCACGGCCATATGCGCATCCTTAATCATGAGCTCGTGGGTGGCAAGACCACAATTTCCAAAATAAACAGTTGGAGCGCATGGCCATGCAAGTGCTCTATGACAAGGTAGCTGAACACATATTTCACATGCGCATGTGCCCGTGTATAAGAAGACCTGTACACATATCCTTAAAGCTTTGCGATAATTCCAATGGTATATCTCGGTCCGGCCCTCGAGGCTCTTGAGGTTGACGCATGAGCTCATGACCTTTCAGACATGCACACAGCACTTCTTGTGCAGCTACATCTGCCGTTTGTAACGGCTAAGGCTAACGTCAGCATGCATACTACTGCCATAGGATGCCCTAGAACTGATGACATAAATGCGCTGTGATTTTCTCGCACCTCGGCAGGAACTAGATAATCGCATCCAAGCAACGACTCTCCAGAACTTCTATATCAAAATCTTTCAAGATCTGGAGCTAGAAAAGTGGAGAGCTGCATTTATAGCTAGTGCTTCAGGCTATGAATACATTGGGCCCGGGCAGACATGTCGGATTATGCTCGCATGTGCGGTTTTGTACAGAACCGTACCCCTCGTGTCTTCCACGCGCATAAACAGGAATCATATGAATTGGACAACCACGACGTTCTCCCAGTAGATCTCTCGAGAGATGCCCTTGTCTCTCACCACACGCTGGGCCTCGCCCCTCCAACAGAACGAGCAAGACAGCAGCTAGCACTTTGAACCACATACCATTGTGGGAATGAAATCACTGCTACTGCAATGGCTGCGAAATACTGCTTTCGATAATAATCCATCCCGGCAAGGCCTTGGTGCAACCCCGGCAGCTGATTGTATTTAGTTCTTATTTAAATTTATGAATTAAGCACTACAGATATCTGTAGTGGTTAATCAATGTCCTTTCTTGTGCATATGTATGGCAGAGAAGATAAAGGAGCACGCCTCTCCACACTTTCAGAACCGATCAAATGCAAGAAGACTTGCTTGCGATCCATGCTTAGACAAGCATCGATATCGATGGGGTATCCCCGCAGCGCAGCCCTAATACCCACATGCGCTAATTATAAAATATGTAACGACCACTTTTGGTAAGGTGTGAATTCATGAAGTAAGCTTGGCTTTCACACATACATATTAGGCGATGTTCTGGCCTTGGCCACTATGAATATTCTCGAAGCGCATCGGCATATCCTTCCACCCGCAAGTAATTCCAAATCAATTACTCATGAGCCTTCTTTGGGCAGCATCCATACCAGCTGTACTGTAAACCATCATGGATATCCAGTGCACATATAAATACGTACATATGTACATACATATATGTATAACCAACATCAATTCCCATGCTGGACATGACCGCCCACATGTATGTATACGAGGGCGGTCGTCACACGATTCCATCGACCACTTGCAGTCAAAGCAGGGCCAGATGCGTCCCACATACGACCACATATGTGAAGGGGGCTGTCCCGTCAGAGAGGGCTGCTTTGAAGCAGTAGAAAAGTTAAAGCTTTAAAGCAACCCCTGAGGAATGCACTTTTATCAAGCAATTACTTCCCATTGGAAGCGCTTGCTTGCGTCGTAGATTGGCTGAGCTATGCCAAACTTTCATCTATCATCCTATCACCCATCTTTCATCCTATCACCCATTTTACGACAATTGCTTGGATAGATGCCGCTGTACCACTCCACATGCTTGACACGTGCACTTCTCTTTCTTTCCGTGTAACGTGAGTGCAATCAGCGTATTGCATGTATGATGAGCGCAATCACCTGCAGCTTATCCTGAGCACATGCATCTCCTGACATATGTCATGCCACGTGCGGATGTCCTATATACATATGTCTGGCTGACAAATAGAAGTGCTGGGCGGTCAGGATAGGCTCCACTCACTATTCTAAATAAAAATTGCCAAAACGGTACCAGTCTGACATATGTCCTTTCACGTGCAGAAGTCCTGTATAAGTATGTCTGGCTGACAAATAAAGGTGTCAGAAATGGTTTTGTCCTGGATAGCTACGCCTGGCCGACAGACAAAAGCATCAGAATCGGCTTTGCGTCCGACTCCCTGAGCTCATGAACACAGCCCTACAGGTGCAGCACCAGATGCCTTGAATGATGCAGTTTGCAAGACCGCCTCTTTGAGCATGTGTTGATGAGACGGTAGGGCCAAAGTAAATAAGAAATCCCTTTTGGCCAAGGGAAAGAGTGGCTACTGCGTGAAGCAAATTATGCGTGTTCTCACGCACATTTGACTCGAATAACCTCAACATTAAACAAAATCGACACCTTCGACATCCAAAGTCCTGCAAAGCCTCCCTCATTATGCCACGGCCTTCAGTTGTTGCAGGATCGATGCAAATGTGTCCTGAGATACCTTCGGCTGTGCAGAATCACAGTGTGCTGTTGCCCTGCTAACATCTAATACATTCCTTTTAGAGTTGGCATTGAATGTGCCACGTTACACCACGACTCCGCCACGACCGGTTCTAACCCCTGGCAAAGCAAAGGGCAGTCAAACCCCCCACATGATCCGCACATGCCCAGCGTTGTTTTGAGTTAGCGCAGACGAGGGTGTCGCTTAAACTGGGCGGTTTGCTGCATGAGCAAAAACAAAACACAAACTATGATTACACAGACTATGACTATGATGCAGGAGCAAAAACAAAACTCTGACCTTCACCATCCTATTCTACTGGATGTGCATAGTCGCAGAGAATCCCTCGCAAAACGGGTCAGTGCGCCTCATTTTAGGACATCCGAAGCCTTTGACTACTTATCCAGCACAAAGACTTTGACTAACTATCAATACAGCATGGTCATCTAAACAGCTGGCTATACAACGAGCGCGAATACGTCACAATAGACAGGAGCTGGATGGAAGGAACTGAAGGTAGTGCACATTTGAAAGCATCCAAAGGGTGGCAGATACGTAGACTGCCGCAAGGCGAGCAGCTAACTCCCCAATGGGGGCAGTTGAGATTTGGGCGTGCAGACCGGCTTCGTCCAGGAACCTCCGCTTATCTCTGCGCTCTGCAGAAGCCTGGTACACAAAGCCCGCTGCAAAGATTGAGCCTTGCAGAAGTAGCCACAGGAGCATCAAGGTTTCGCGAGGGGAAAGACTCGGCAGGGGAGGACTCTCTTCGTACCCCCCACACCAGGTATGTGGTCCACTAAAGTGCGGAGCCCCGCATTGAGGGTTGCGGTCAGAAATTGAAGCCAGGGCTGCTGCGACACAAGTCCTTCGTACAAGGCAGCACCCCGCAGACTGCCAATGTACAGGATGAGGAATCCAACGAGATGCACCATCGGGGCCCAAGCAATCTTAACTCTGATTAAAAAGAGCAACTGCACCATTATTGGCAGCTTTACAGCAGCAATTAGGAGGAAGGCAACAAGAGTTTGCTCGTCATCTCTGAGAGCACACTCCAGCACCAAATGCGTGTCCAAAGTCATTGCTGGAATTAGGTACCACCTGTTAGGACACAGATGCAAGCCGGAGCTCAGCATCTGTTTTTTATTGCTGCATGTAACGCAGCCCCAGGTACACAGTTGGAAATATCAGTTGTGTTCAGCGCAATCTGAAACATCCCTTTGTCAAATAAATTAGGCTTTTGGCAGCCCAGGAGAAAACTCGGAAAGCAACCACATTTGGCTTTTGGCAGCCCAGAAAACAAACCCTGAAAGTAAAATCTGCCAACTTGCAGGTCCAGTCAATGCAGGAGGAATACCAATTATGGGCGCCCTGCCACAACTTTTTTTAAGCTGCACAAGCTGGGCAGCTTCTGAGCTAAGAGGAGCAGTCGAGACTTACATGGCTATCAGAAGGGCGAGACGTGCTTTGGCATAAGCAGATGGGCGGCATAAGCTGAGAAATAGTCCAACACAGCATGTGGCAGCCACTCCCATTGAAAAAATCCAGAAGGACCAGTTGCACGGCTTGTGGTCGGAAGCAGCACATGTAAGGATAGAGCATATGGACATCGAAAAGCACCACTGATCCCAAGCTGCTTGCTTATTTGCCAGCCATGCATCATATTGCTCCTCAAGGATAGCCTGAAAGGATAGAGAAATCCCCCCCACACGGGATTGCTGAGGCTCCAGCTGTGATACCGGGGAGGGAGTAACGGAACATCCCTGATGACCACGACTATCGAATATTTGTTTGCTCCGCTTATTGTACGTGTCACTATTAAGAAGGATTGAACCACCAACACGTAGAAAAGGGCTGACCACCAAGTTCTTGAGAATAGGTTATCACCATCATACTGAGCTGATCCCCAATATTTGGACAAGCAGCAAACAGTGCGAGGTACTTTACTCACCCACGGGTTACCAAGTGAATCAGTGGTCCCAAAGCTGCCCATTGGACCTCTCTGAGGATATTCTGTTGCTGGAATCCGAGAGGACTGTGAATGAGGAGAGCTGAGAGTACAGCACCCACCGGCGAAGCCTATTCACGGAAATTCCGCGCACAGGACACTGAACTCAGCTTTGACAAAGTAAAAAATTGAGAATCACGTTTCTGAGCACGCTTTACAGTTGCAAGTATGCCTGGCGCATGGCGGTCGCTTTTCACTACAGGCACGGACTATGCGAGAGAACACCACCAAAATGTGTTAAAGGCTGTAACTTTTAGCCAAGCGGACCAATTAAGGATCTATTACATTCACCACCGTAGTTCAGCACTCTAAGGCGATTCGGTTGGAGAAGTGCTGTAAAGCAGGGCCATTTGCAAACACGTCGTGAATCATGAAGCCATAGTATTATATTTACTTGTGATAGACAAAGGGCCTTCACCCACACTTCTTTTGTAATGTGATGAATAGAGGGCCTTCAGGATGTCAATTAGGGTTGCATGACTAAGGCCGCGGACATGCGAGATCGACCCCCGGCTTGAACTTCTGCCACAGGCTCTTGTTTGAGCCGTCTAAGTACCTAGTTCGATTCCCAATACCGTTCCGTCATTAATGTGAGATTCAGCGTGGTTTTAATATTTTGACGGGCATCCCTCAACATTTGAAGGAGACAACACTCCCAGGCCAGGCGCATGTTGCTGCTTGAGGCAAACTGTCCGACTAGCTTATCAGGTTGAAATGCCCAGCAATCGCCACAACAGTCACAAACTAGTGCCTGACTGCTCTGGGCGTGGCATCAGCAAGAAAGAGCATTGCACAAAATTTGGCATTGGAAGACTACCCGGGAGTTGAGTACTGAACTGTGATTTGCAGGTTTTTGTGGGAGGAGACGAGACAGAGTTTTGGAAGATTTGGAAGTCAAGTCCGTAGCTATGTATCTATTTGCATCAACGCAATGGCCACCAAAATGGAGAGCAGTACAACCAGTGTGTCGACAATTAATAGACGGACCCCTAAGTTGGATTAAGTATGCTGTGCACAGGTCTTACAAGCACAGGTCTGACCTGATAGATTCTGAGTTACCTCCTCCTGCTGTTCCAGCAACTTCAACTGCCAGTCTGGTCAAAGGTGTCCTTGCAGGAAGACTTCCCTGGGGTTGTGCCCCGTTCAAAGCTACATCCTTGCGGACCTCGATGCGAGAAATTCCACCTGTTGAGATTACATGCGAGTATATCACTGTGGTCAGCGTAAAACTACAGGGACTAACACAGCCCTAAGCTGGACAGGCGATGTCGACATCCAAGACATACAACCCAACTCTCGAGCGTGAAATGGGGTCATCTTGCTTTGCGTGCAGTGTGATTTTGAACAGTCAACGACATGAGAAAGCCATTCGTGCTTATGGAGTCGAACGGGCCCTTTCCAGGGCGTCACTCTTGTACAAAAACGATTTCGCAAGCTTTCAGAGGCAATATTAACATGCCGAGATCGAACATGCTGGCGCCTCAAGATATACCCTAAAGAGGAACATACGTTCGGAGCTGGAAAGCGGCACATTCTCTGTGCGAGGCTCGTCCATGCCTGCGTCGCTTCGTATGTCGTTCAAAGAATACTGCAAAACATTCTGCGCCATACGCTCTACTATAATGGACACAAAACCTTTTAGAATAAACGTCCTGCATGAACGAAGGCCTCAAGATTGACCACAGTGAAGCCTCTGAGTCGGTCTTTCTGAATTTACGACGAAGTCCCCAGCAAAATAACAGCACAGAGTATGATTTTACATAGAAAGGCAAGTGCGCAGAAACAGTTCAACTGCCTACCGTTATTGCACGGCTACCAATGTGCACAATATGCACTTCCTCGTGGCACCCTCATAGCCGGTATATCCTGCAACAGAGAATTCTCTTGTTCGAACAAGGTTGTGTACACATCATGTTGGACGTGCGTGTCCCAAGCATTACCCAACATTCAGGCAATATAAGGGGTTTCCACATTATGGCATGAGACCTCCTGATGTATTCCCCCTAGTTGTGGAAAGAAAGACCTTCTTCAGGAGCTTTGCCCATCGGACATCGGCCATAACCCACGCTGCAACCATAACTATGGCTATAGATGACAAGGACCAACCGACACAAAACAATGTCAACCCTCGCCTAAGCCTCCGAAACCACCCCTGTGCCATTGATTTGCAATCCTCATAATTGCATCAACAGGCCGCAAATACCATCTGCAATGACATGCACACCCTCTGCAAAGAAGATTCCCTATGCACACCTCGTCACCCACCCCAGCATGACGCACGCACCGGCCTGCCCACCCTTGGATACACGTTACATGTGTGTAATTACAGCTTTACATGTACATCGCCCCCATAACTGCATCACAAAGCCGAAAACACCAATCTGCAATGACATGCACACCCTCTGAAAAATAGAAATTTTCCTCACGCGCCACGTCACGTGCACTAGCATGACGCACGCCCCGGCATGCCTACCCTTGCGTACACGTCACATGTGCGCGTCCCGGCCAAAATCCCACTCATGCCCAGCTTCCGAAACCACCCCAGGTGCTATGTGCCATTGATTACAACTTTACACCGCCCCCATAATTGCATCATGAACCCGAAAATACCGTCTGCAATGACATGCACACCCTCTGAAAAATAGAAATCCTCCTCACGGGCCTTGTCCCGCGCCCAAGCATGACGCACGCACCGGCATGCCTACCCTTCCATGCAAGGGTCCCCCAGATCCAGCAGCCACACAACCCACACGCCAGCAACACGGTCCTTGCAACAACAGGCACACGCCATGCAAAAGGACGTAGACCTGTCACACGCACAGTAAACAGCCGCGTCCTGTCCTTACGCGAAGAAGCCCCCCACACACACGCGCTACTGCAACGATACGTCACCAGCCTGTCAAAATGATAAACCCCGCTAGCACACGCCCGACCCTGCCGCGTCTGGCCCCTCCACGCGCCACGGCGCGTCCCTCCCCATTTGCAGCGGTTCCCCCCTTTACATCAGTTCCCAAGGGAGCGTTCCCATTGGGAAATTCCCAACGGTGAACAAAAGAAGAACACTGCTATCAATACGGACGTTTACAATTCTTCGGAGCTCTGTTCCGAATGTTTCTCGGTCGTGATATTGAGATTCGGAGACTTAGCGTAATCCTCGAAGTCGTATCTAATTTAGATGTCTGGCTGCATCTGAGTCATCTCAGATGACTTCTCTGCTGGGGTAACTTCGGGATAGAGTCGCGTCGAACTTCGGTCGAAGTCCGCGGGACTCGCTCGAAGCTCGATCTCGTGTTCGATAGAGGTACCGGATCCATCGCGAACATGTTAGGAACATCGGTACCTTGTCACTTGGGGGAGGTACCGGATCCATCCCCATCCCCCAAGTGCTCCTGCCGGGCATCCCCATCCCCAGGTCTCCAACGCTTCAACATGAATACCATCAGGTGGTGGTGGTCCACCTGGAAGTGGTCCTGGTGAGGGTCCAGCGGGGCCACCATAGCTATAGTTCCCTATAGTTCCCAAGTGGTTCTGGTAACCCTAGTTTCCCTTGGGGAGTTTACAACGTTGGGGGTGGTGGGTTTACTAGTCAAGCGCTTCGTACAGCCCCTTTGTTCATGACACCAGCAACTTTTCCCAAGAGGATTCACAACTTGACCCCTAAGCTTGAGCCAATCAAACTAAGGAGTGACAAGTCCAACTGGGTGATGTGGTCGTACATGGGATGATTATCGAGATTGGGCCAGAGCACTGTCTAACCTATGACCTGCCAGTGCATCTAGATGACTTTAAAGCCCAAAAGAAGGCAAGGACCCGGCAAATACTTGTGACATCGCTATTTTTCAGGTACATAAGAAAATGGTCGACGCTGCTTCCGCTGGTGTATTCCAGTAGGATCCATGCAACCCCCCCCCAACATACGCACGCACGCAGACGCACACACACACACACACACACACACAGACACACACACACACACACACACACACACACACACACACACACACACACACACACACACGCGCGCGCGCGCGCGCGCGCCCGCACGCAGGCACGCATGGACGCACGTGCGCGCACGCACGCACGTGCGCGCACGCACGCACGTGCGCGCACGAAAGCACCCACGCATGCGCACGAAAGCATGCACGCACGCACGCACACACACACGCACACACACACACACACACACACACACACACACACACACACACACACACACACACACACACACACACACACACACATACACACACACACACGCACACTGGACGCGCTATACTGCAGGCGACCAAATAAGTGCATGCGTCACTGTAAGCCCTGTGAGATTCGATACATGAGCACATGCACAGGCACCAACGTTGTTGCCTGTTAACAGGAATTGCCAGCTGAGTGAATATGCGTGAAGCCCGTACATCACAATTTCTCAGAATATCCTCTGAGCCGCAGCCCGCTCCGCAGCACTGAGCATGCCTGGGCATTGGCCCAACTTTTGAATTGAACTGTTTGACACCTGGCCTGCAGGACATTTTGATAAGAGTTGCTAGCTAGCTTCAATTTACAGGCTGGCTAGGTAGCTGGGCCCGTGTACAATCCTAGCAAGGCTTGAACACGGGTGACCCCTGCAAGTGGCCAACTTCACCATGGGCTGAAGTTTCGAAACAGATATGCATCCCAGCTGGTACTGCAGTCCCGAGCTCAAATTTGGCTTCGCAACTTTTAAGCCAAAGTTGGCTTTTTAGGTCCATAGAGTATTTTAGCCTTTAAAGGCCACGCCCATCCTTGATGATGAGTTCGCGGGTGCCAAGACTACAGTTCCTGGCAAAAGCAAACCGCATGGCCATGCAAGTGCTATAGGACAAGGTAGCTGATCGTCATGTCCCCGTATGTATACTAGAAGACATGTCTACACATGCTTCGCGAAATTGCCGATGGCATATTTCGGTCAACCTCGAGGCTCTTGAGGTCGGCACATGAGCTCATGACCTTTATAAAGACATGCACACCTGTGTGCACAGCACTTCTTGTGCAGCTGCATCTGCCGCTATAACGGCTGAGGGTATTGTTAGGATGCATACAATTGCCTCCGGAGGCCATGTATTAACAATAAAAAACAATTCAAACTTGCCGTGATTTCTTATCACCTCCGCATAAACTAAATAATAATAAGCTCAGGAGAGTCGTTGCTCGTACACGATTTGTAAATGGTATACCAGCAACGCGTTCGTACGACACTCCAAAACTTATAGATATAGATGTTTGAACCTCTCAAGCTAAAAGAGTGGACAGTTGCATTTGAGCTAGTGCTTTAAGCTATGACTACAATGGGCCCGGGCAGACATGTTGGATTATGCTCACATGTGTACAAACCGCACACATATGTCTCTCGTGTCTTCCAAGAACCCTAAAACCACGAGGTTCTCCCAGGGTATACCCGCGTGGCACGCATCCAGCTAGGCTATAGCTGGCTACATAGCCATTCAGTCTCTGTGCAAAGACCAGCATAGTCAAACACAAAGTTGCAAAAAAAAATGTAAGATACTGTAACATACTAGAACCGGATCCGGCTCTAGTATCAAGTGGATTAAGTGGCTCCGGAGCCTCTTGATGTCCCTGTGCAGGGGCTCATGATGGCCTCCTTGGGCATTGAGCCCCCCATGTACATGGACATCGACATGTCCATAGAGATCTTACTGCGAGGTAGATCTCTCGAGAGAACCCATGTCCTTGTCTCTCACCACACACAGTACTGGGCCCCGACCCTCCACAGAACAAGCGCGACTGTACAGCAGCTAGCACTTTGCACCACATACCACAGTGGGAATGAATAAATATCACTGCTACTGTACTGCAATGACTGCGAAATACTGCTTTCGCTAAGAAATTCCTTCCAGGCACGGCCTTGGTGCAACCCCGGCAGCTAATAATACTTAGTGCTTTATTTATAAAATAATTATTCGCACTACTTATAAGCACTACAGACATCTGTAGTCCTTGATCGATGCCCTTTTCTTGCGCATATGTATGGCAGAGAAGAGAAAGGAACACGCATCCGAACAGCTTCAAAAGTGTTAGAACAAAACTGTTGCAACCAGTTGCAAGAAGGCTTGCTTGCAGTTGGCACTTATGCGATATCGTGAGATCTATGCTCGATCAATGGGATATCTTAGCAGCGCAGCTCTAATACTAATTTGCACATATAAATATGTATGGACCAGCTAAGGTGTAAATTCATAGATTGTTATGCCATGTTTTTCGCCTTTCCCATTCTTGACGTGGATCGGCATATCCGTCCACCTGCAAACAATCACCAAGTACTTGCTTGTAAGATTTCTTTGGGCAGCATCCATATCAGCTGTCCAGAAAACGAACCTTGATATCCAGTACAATTTTACGTATGTTTTAACATCAATATTGGTTATCATGGGCCGCACACCACCCCGCGCCCATATGTATGGATGCGAGGCCGGTGCTTCACACGATGAGGGAATTCCCTCATCTAACCTGGAGGGTCTCATCTGCGTCGCCCCCTTGCAATTAAAGTAGGTCCAGATGCATCTGCATATGCATCTCATGACCCCAAACATTACCACATACGTGAAAGGGGCCGTCCCTTCACAGAGGGCTGCTTTGATGCAGGAGAAAGTTCAAAAGTTTTAAAGCAACCCCTGAGAAATACACTTTTACCAAGTAATTACTTCCCATTGGAAGCGCTTGCTTGCAACGTCGCAGATTGGCTGATCAGCGGCTCAGCGGCTCATGAGTAATGCCAAACTTTCATGGCAACTGTGTCATCATCCTATCACCCTTTTACGACAAATGCTTGTACATATGCGGCTGCACCATTCTGCATGCTTGACACGTGCAATTGTCTTTCTTTCCATGTACGACGAGTGCAATCAACTGATTGCATGTATGATGAGTGCAATCAGCTGCAGCTTATCCTGAGCCCATGCATCTCCTGACATGTGTCTTGTCACGTGCAGATGTCCTATATACATACATTTGTCTGGCTGACAAATCAAAGTGTCAGAAAAGGTTTTGTCCTGTATGCGCATGTCTGATTGACAAAACAAAAGTGTCAGAAACGGATTTGTCCTGTTTGCATATGTCTGGCCGACAAACCAAAGCCCCAGAAACCGATTTGTCCTGTATGCCTGGCCGACAAACAAAAGCGTCAGAAACGGCTTTGTATCCAACTCCCGGAGCTCTAAAAAGACATAGCTTATTTTAATACACACTTAATTAAACACAGCTCTACGAGTGCAGCAAAAGATGTCTTGGATGATGCACTTAGCAAGACCACCTCTCTGAGCATATTTTGAAGGGACGGTAGGGTCAAGGTCCATGAAAGATCCCATTTGGCCAAGCGAAAAAGTGGCTGGTGCACGAGGCGACTTGTGCCAGTTCTCACGCACAATTGACTCGAACCTCAACCTCAAACCCCACTCAAATCAACACATCGACCTCCTGAGTCCTACAAAGCCTCCCTCATGCCACGTCCTACATTTTCTGAGGACCGCTGCGAATGTGTCATGCGAGACCTGTGGTTATGCAATATCGCCGTGTGCCATGTGCTATTTTTAAAAATTAGAGCAAATATATATTTGCCCTAATTTTTAAAAATAGCACATGGCACACGGCGATATTGCATAACCACAGGTCTCGCATGACACATTCGCAGCGGTCCTCAGAAAATGTAGGATATATCTTGTTAAGTTCTTTTTGGTGTTGGCACAGAATGTGCCACGACAGCCCCTGGCAAAAGCAAAGGGCAGTCAACCCCCCATATGCACCGCGCACATGCGCAACATTGTGCTAAGTCAATGCAGGCGAGGCGACGCGTAAGCTGAGCCTTACTGAAAGCGGATCCATGTATAAGCAAAACAAAATATCCCTCTGACCGGTCCTTTACCATCCTATTCTGCTGCACGTGCATAAGCACTGGAAATCAAGCGCGAAAAGGATCAGCACGACTCGTCTTAGGATGTTCGGAGCCTTTGATTACTTATCCAGCACAAAGATTTTGATTTAGTTTTTTCAAAACAGCGTCGTCATCTAAACAGCTGATTGCACAGAGAGCGCCAGTACATCATGACTGACAGGAGCTGGATGGAAGGAACTGAAGGTAGTGCACATTTGAATGCATCCAAAGGGTGGCAGATACATAGACTGCCGCAAGGCGAGCAGCTAGCTCCCCAATGGGGGCAGTTGAGATTTCGGCGTGCAGGCCGGCTTCGTCCAGGAACCTCCGCCTATCTCTGCTCTCTGCAGAAGCCTGGTACACAAAGCCCGCTGCAAAGATTGAGCCTTGCAGGAGCAGCCACAGGAGCATCAAGGTTTCGCGAGGGGAGAGACTGGGAAGGGGTGGACTCTCTTCGTGCCTCCATACACCAGGTATGTGGTCCACTATAGTGCAGAGCACTGTATTGAGTGTCGTGGTCAGGAATTGAACCCAGGGCTGCTGAGAGACAGATCCTTCGTACAAGGCGGCTCCCCGCAGAGTAGCAATGTAGAAGATGAGGGCTCCAACGAGATGCACCATCGGGGCCCAAGCAATCTTAACCCTGATTGAACAGAGCAACTGCACCATTATCGGCAGCTTTACAGCAGCAATAAGAAGGAAGACAGGAAGCGGTTGCTTGTCATCTCTGAGGGCGCGCTCCAGCACCACATGCGTGTCCAAAGTCGTTGCTGGAACAAGGTACCACCTGTCAAGTCGCAGATGTAAAGCAGAGCTCAGCATCTCTTCCTTATTGCTGCATGTCACGCAGCCCCAGGTTCACAGCTGGAAATATCCATTGTGTTCAGCGCAACGTGAAACATCCCTTGCCAAACAAATGAGGCTTTTGTCAGCGCAGAAAAAGACCTCGGAAAGCAAACAAGTTAAGGCTTTTGGCAGCCCAGAAAACGAACTCGGAAATCAAAATTCACCAACTTGCAGGTCCAGTGAGTGCATGAGGATTACCAAATATAGGATGCCCTACCACAGCTTTCTTAGTAGCACAAAGTGGGCTTCTAATTAGAAACAAACAGGGGCAGTCGAGACTTACATGGCTATGAGAAGGGCAAGACGTGCTTTGGCATAAGCAAGTGGGCGGCATAAGCTGAGAAACAGTCCAATGCAGCATGTGGCAATCATTCCCATTGAAAAAATCCAGAAGGACCAGTTGCAGGGCTTGTGGTCGGAAGCTGCACATGTAAGGATGTAGCATATGGACATCGCAAAGACCCACCGATCCCATGCTGCTTTCTTATTCGCCAGCCATACATTATATCGCTCCTCAAGGATTGTCTGAAAGGATAGAGAAATTTCCACCGCACGGAATCGCTTAGGATCCAGGTGTGATGAGTAAAGAAACGAGTTTTAAGACTACAACCAGCAAGTATCTGTTTGCTCGGCTTATTGTACGTGTCGTCATATAGAATGGCTGAATCACCAGTAAATTTAGAAGGTCTGACACCGACATCTTGAGAATGGGTCATCATCTTCATCCTGAGCTGACCACCAACATGAGCAGCTGCAACAGTGCGAGGTAGTTGACTCACCCATGGGTTACCCAGCGACTCAATGGTCGTAGATCTGCCCATTGAAAATTTATAAGGAAATGATGTTTCCGAAATCCGAGAGGACTGTGAATGAGGTGAGCTGGTGGGAGTCAAAGCCTCCACCGGCGAAGGCTAAACCGCGGAAAGCCCGCGTAAAGGACACTGAAGTCAGCTTAAATGCATTAAAACTGGATTTTCTGAAAATTCTTTGCAGTTGCAAGTATGCCTGGCCATGGCGGTCACTTCTCACTCCAGGAACGGACTACGTGCGAGAGCACCAACAAAGTGTGTTACAGCAAAGGGAAGGGCCAATTATCAACCTATACTTATTCAAATTTCAGCAGTCTGTAAGTTTAGGTGACGGAGCTTCGTAAAGCTTTTGTTCTTTGAGTATCTGCATCATCTCGGCACGCAGATCCCCGGACGGCTTCCAACTAGCAACGACGAAAAAGCCTAGCACGTCCGTGCGCCCGCGGTCCGGGTTCCAAAATGTGCCCCCGGCAGAGAGGGCCAATCCTTGAAGGGGTCAGAAAGAACCGCGTATCCTCATAGACCCTTTCACAAAGATCGCACAACCACCACACGATTGGACAGTGTTGTAAATCGGGGCCACTTTGCAAACCAAAATGGCCTTGACAAGATACGACCACACTTCGTGAGACAGGTAGACAGAAGGGACAGTTAAGTAGATACCGTCTTCACGGACAGATTCCACCTATCAAGCACATAGCCTCCAGCGTGTCCGCTGAGAAGTGATGCAACTACATTCGTCAACCTCATTAGGCATGCCTTCTTGACAAGGTGCACAGTGAAGCGACCGGCACTGCTCTAGAGCTCAGTCTGAAGTGAGGCAAAGGATGTGAGGAGGAGGAGGAGGAGGAGGAGGAGGAGCAGGAGGACAGGAGGAGGAGGAGGAGGAGGAGGAAGCTGGAAGTTGCTGCAGGCCAAAAACTTGATGAGACGTGACTACGCATAAGACCAGAAACTCATGGAGATGTAAACAATCTTAATCGAGAATGCTAGCCATATTGCCGACGTCGTGCGTCACGTTTGGAAAAATAACGGACTGGCTGCTTTGCAGGAACAAGTGCAATGCATGTAGCTACTACACTATAGTCGGTGTAGCCACTACACTATAGTACTACACTATAGTCGGTGCACTCGACCTATTGATCACTGATCACCGAAGACATTGAAGCAAAATCCGTAGCATTTGTGTTCCAATTACATTTCAATACAATTAATGTGGACTGGGGGGAGGAGGACTCCGGCAGATCAACTCCGGATTTGATGCACTTGGTTGCATAATCCTCCTAATCTCTCCTGGAACTTGCAAGTTGGGTCGTACTGTGAGGCGCAAATCACGGTCATATGATTATGTGCTGCCGTGCAGGACTGAAGACTGAACCGTTATCAACAAAACGTTGTCCTGGCAGACCTGCTGCCCCTTCTCTTTAAAGTTTTGCAGACAGCGTTCAAGCAACTAGGTGTACTTCTTAAATACTAACATAGGGTCACACATACGTGGCCCTGCATTGCATGGCACGCGTGCACCGTACGGGGAATGCATTAGTATATGTGTGTGTGTGTGTGTGTGTGTGTGTGTGTGTGTGTGTGTGTGTGTGTGTGTGTGTGTGTGTGTGTGTGTGTGTGTGTGTGTGTGTGTGTGTGTGTGTGTGTGTGTGTGTGTGTGTGTGTGTGTGTGTGTGTGTGTGTGTGTGTGTGACCCGGCATGCATGGCACGGGGAAAGCATTAGTGTCATCATGCCAACGACGAAAGAAGAGAGCAGCTTTAAAGCTGAGCGCTCGCAGAAGGGATCTACTTTAGCGTACTACGGGGACTGAATTCACATTCGAACGGTAGATAACTTTAAAGATTATCTCTCTTTTTCTTTAAAAGCTTATTAAAATTATTAAAATTATAATAAAAATAAAATTATTAAAATTTTATCTCTCTTATAGCACGAAGAGTGCGTGAGTACTGAATCCGAGCTGTTCCTTTGAAATTTTGCTTAAACCTCAGATGTGCATCCGCTTGACATGGCAAATTTGAATTTGATTTAAATCAGCAACCGCATGTCTGGACTTCCGCCGGACTCGGCCGCCAAAAAGTCTCTCAATTTAAAATCAAGAGTGAAGCCTATTCTAACCGCATACCAGAAATCCATCATGCAGGGACGCGGAATCTAGGGGCCAAATGAACAAACAATTACTTAATGCCGGTTCTTACTCCTAACCCCAGATGGCATGCAGCAGGTGAAAAACCTTCTGCCCCTCCCACTCTCCACTGGAGAGTCTCCACCCTTTCCTTCCGCTGCAATGGTCCCAAACACGCCCGTGCGTGTGGGCCCGCTTGCATTCCCCCCCGCCCGCCACACACACACACACACACACACACACACACACACACACACACACACACACACACACACACACACACACACACACACACACACACACACACACACACACACACACACACACACACAAACACACACAGACACACACAAACACACAGACACACACACACACACACACACACACACACACACACACACACACACACACGCGCGCGCGCGCGCGCACGCACAACACATCACATGGATGTACATCAGCTTAGGTCTTCCATGTATGTTTGAGCATCGATGCCCATGGGTGATAACGGAGCTCTTTCTAAGGTCTTCCACTTCGTCAGAAAATACCTGGCTGGCCCGATATTGCTGTACATACATGTGCAATGACAAGGCACAGCTGAAGACGACACCACTGAGCTGAAATCGGACCCAATTCATTCGTGCTCAGATATGTGCATGAGCGCTCGTCCCTTGGAAAGAGCTACCTGTTGCGTTCACTCAATAAACGAATGACATGGCGTATTCGTATCTAATATAGTTCGGCCGATGGGAAGTGAATTGTTCCGACTATTTCTTCATTTATCTCTATCTCTATCTCTATCTCTATCTCTCCCTCTCCCTCTCTCTCCCTCTCTCTCTCTCTCTCTCTCTCTCTCTCTCTCTCTCTCTCTCTCTCTCTCTCTCTCTCTCTCTCTCTCTCTCTCTCTCTCTCTCTCTCTCTCTCTCTCTCTCTCTCTCTCTCTCTCTCTCTCTCTCTCTCTCTCTCTCTCTCTCCCCCCCCCCCCCAAACCCCCTGTCCCTCTCTCTCTCCTCCCCCGTCCCTCCCTATTCCACCCCCTCATGATATCAGATGGTTGGCGTAGGCTTTGCCGATACATGCAATGGGACTTGTTATTCTTTTCACAAACAACCGATTCTTCTTCATCCATACCCGATGTCATTCATAACCCGGTGGGACAGGTAATTACCTTCTACAACATGTCGCACAGGGCCGCCCACTGGCATACGAGAGCCCGGTCCTGCTCTCGATCATGTCATCCGCCTGGAACTCAAAACGGCCCATCTGCTTCACCTATAGGTGGATTACAATTAGCTGATTCTAATCAACGAGTTCACATAGGGCGTTAACGCCACGTGTGAAGGGGGACTGTCCCCTCACAACAGAATGCTTTAAAGCAGTACATTTACTGTTTTATATTACGTATATATGCATAACAAGGGATGTTATTTACTGCCCGTAAGCATGGCGTACCGACGTATACGTAGGTTCTGGAAGGGCATCGCCAAACCAATCATACATGGCAGGTGCCCGAATTCTATCTCCCATGCACGACTAGGGCAAATGTCCTACTGCAATTACACGTGCAATACAAAAATCCGCTCTTGGTAAATGCTACAAAACCAAATGGACAGCAAAGCTGTCCATTTGGTTTTGTAGAATTTCTGTGCAATGAATTAGAAGGAAACGCAGATTGGTTTCCCCCAGCCTACGGGTTTGACGAGATGAGAAAACCTGACGTGCGGAAACCCAAGCACCAGGAGCAAAACCGACTTCCCAGGATGTCAGTGACTGATGCAGTCTGTGAGATTGCCATTATGGAAATTTCCAGGAGGGCAGGTAGGATTTCAATTGGACATCCACTGGCCAACGCAAATAGCGGCCGCTGCATGAAACGACCTCACACTCACGTGACTCAAGACTGATTTCAACCACAAACACCACTCGATGCACTCCCGGGACATCAAAACTGCCTTAGCGGCTCCCAAATTATGCTTGGGCCATTGATATTGCAGAATCAGTTGAATGTTAACTGCGGGCTGTTGACCTGCTAGATAACTGTGTGGTTGTCGCTCTCTAATTAGATATCCATAAAGGCAGTCCTCCAGATGCAGGCCACGTGTGCATCGCAGGCAAGGGTGCGGCCTAAACAGGACCCCACTGAATGCAACTCGATACCTGAGCAGGACGACACAGCCTGCTGACCCCCTAGTCGATGCAAAGTCTGTTGGATGCGCAAAAGTAGTTCAAAAAGGGATTCTCGATGCAAAATCACTTGGATGCGCAAAACAATTATAGACGTGATTAGCCTTACAAAGACGTATATAGAAAAATGAATACTAGTAGTCTCCAACTCGCGTATTCACGAACGATTTACGAAGACTTTCCGAAAAATCCTTCGTCACAGTGTCGTGTCATGACCTTTCAGAAAGAATTTCACTAAACGGTACCAGCACTATATAGCTTTCACTAACAAAGTTTTGTCAATCTGAACAGTTGCAAATGCTTGCACAGGGGTGCGAGTACGTCATCAATGACAGGAGCTTGCTGGAAGCACGCCCATGTGATGTACATTTGCAATCATCCAAAGGCTGGCAAACACATAGACTGCAGCAAGGCGAGCGGCCAAGTCTCCAACATGGGCAGTGGGGATGTCGATGCGCAGACCTGCTTCATCCAGAAAACTTTGCCGGTCTCTCTTTTCTGCGCAAGCCTGGTATGCGAAGCCTGCTGCAAAGGTTGCGCCTTGCAGAACCAGCCACAGGATCATCAGACTTTCGAGAGTAGACAGAATAGGAAGGCTCCCTCCTTCAAAGCACGCTCCAGGTACTTCGCCCATAAAAGTGTGAAGAACTGCGTTGAAGGCAGCGGTCAGGAATTGAACCCAGGGCTGCTTTGACACGGATCCTTTGTACACCGCAGCTCCCCGCAGACTGCCAACGTAGAAGATGAGGGCCCCAACGAGATGCACCATGGGCGACCAAGCTATCTTCACTCTGACTGTACAAAAGAGCTGCACCATTATCGGCAGCTTCACAGCAGCAATGAGGAGGAACGCAGCAAGCGGTTGCTTGTCGTTTCTGAGGGCGCGCTCCAGCACCACATGCGTGTCCCACGTCGTTGCCGGAACAAAGTACCACCTGCGAATTCAGGTGACAGATTGACCGGTCTATATATATATATATATATATATATATATATATATATATATATATATATATATATATATATATATATATATATATATATATATATATATATATATATATATATATATATATATATATATATATATATATATATATATATATATATATATATATATATATATATATATATATATATATATATATATATATATATATATATATATATATATATATATATATATATATATATGCAAATATGAGCTAAGCATATTGAGCTCCCTTCCATGGCTTGTTTGTCTCGGTGTATAGGTATACTTTCAATCGCATGCAGCGCACTGTGAAATCCCCTTCGTCCAGCAAAGGAGGCTAGAGCAGTCAAAAACCACAAGAGCAAAAGCACGCTGCGCCGACGTGGGCAGGTTCTGATTGGGCATTAGTAATATTCTATCAATGGAGGATATGGACTGCCCTGCCAGGTTTCAGCAAATGGAACAAATCACTTCTGAGCCTATCCGCAGTAGTTGCAACTTACATGGCTGTTAGAAGGGCGGGACGTGCTTTGGCATATGCAAGTGGACGCCACAAGCTGAGATATAAACCAGCAAAGCATGTGATAACGACTCCCAGGGCAAAAATCCAGAAAGACTGGCTGCATGGCCTGTTATCTGAAGCAACATATGCAAGGACATAGCAGATTGACAGTGCAAAAATCAATCGATCCCACGCTGCCTTCTTACTTGCCAGCCACTCATTATATCTCTCCTCAAGAATATTCTGCAGCAAGCAAGGGCCCCACACATAGATTAATCCCGGCTAATATTAGCCGGGTTTATACAGAGTGAGGATACACACTTGATTGAAAAAGCCAGCATGCAAGCCCCCCACATAGATTAGCTGCGCTTTTACAACGTGAGGATACATAATTAGATGAAACTGCCACAAAATAGCTTGTTTGCCCTGCTAAGGGTACTGCTTGTAAAGAACCGTTGAACAGACCACAAACAGGTTGTTCAGAAGGGAACAGGGTATGCAAGGTGATTGACTCACCCAAGGGCTACCGAGCGTCATTTTTTGTGGCATTACTCCTTCGCATTCAACGCAAGTTTTGGAGGATCTGGTTCAATTCACCAAGAGAGCTATGGATTCGACGGACTGGCTGGGACGCCACGAGTGCACTGAGGCTATCCGCGCAAGTCCATAAGGAGGACGATGCAATCAGGGAAAAATTGAAGGGGTGAAAATAATATGTGGTGTTGCTACGTAGTAATGCCTGCTGCCTGGCGTTTGTCGCGGGTCCCTTGTTACCGTAGCCACGAGTCACGAACATGCGAGATCACCACGAAAGTTTTGGGAAAGAGAAGGGAGAATTATTCAAACTTCGAATAAGCACGTATTAATTCTCAAAGGTTGAAGTGAAAGAGGGCAATGAAGCTTGCGCAGGTGATCGCCTTGCTGGATCTCGGAGAGCGAAAGTTCTGGGCAAGATCCCCTTCATTGGTTCCAGCCAGCAGCGACAAACACGGTTTTGCGTCGGACCAACCCATTCTAGGTCCCGCAAACTGGTCCATTGCAGCGAGGAGGTAAAGAATAAACGTGTGTTCCAACGGAGGTCGTTACAAATGTTGCGGAAGTACCACGAAAAGTACTGGAAGGCGTTATAGACCAGGAAGAATTGGGCAAACCAGATCAGAGGTCGGGCTCACGTTTTGAAAAGAGTTCCATTACAACCGTTCATGACACGACCCCAATAACTTATAAACCAACCCTTCTTCTGGTAGTAAACTATAAAGAGTTGATAATTCTTATAAATTAACCCTCACCCTCGTCATAGAGCTTACTGACAGAAGACTCACAACGTCAGGGACTTCAGCGGGCTTTGTCCTGACAAACCTGATGCTTCACTTGCATTTGCAGCTGATGATTGCACTATGTGATGCAGAGGGCTCGGTCCTCCTGCTGGTAATCTTATCTATACACATCAATTTTCCTATAATCCGTACACAGAGCGTATAATATATAAACGCCTGGGTGAACGAAATCAGCACGTCCCGAGTCACTTTCACGGCAGAAGGTGTGGGTTTATTACGTTTCTTCCAAGCCGGTTGAATTAACATTGGAGCAAATGCTGTGTAGCATTCCGTCGCACTCAATTCCACTCCGGATCCTGGGTTGCAAATTCATGCTGGTCTGCATCATCCACAACAAGAAATTTAATCTATCATAGAGGAGAAAGGGCTGATGGGCAGCAGAATTTACCGCTGCACAACCCCTTCCTCCTTCTCGCCCTTCTTGCAGAGTCCATGAGAGGTAAATTCATTAAACTTTCGGTTTCTGGATGCACTGTCCAACCCAGTAACTGAGGTCCCTTGTGTAGAAGACACGTAACGAGATGGTCAGGTCATAGTAGTTCCCATGGAGTTCAGCTACAAGTATGGCGGGAAGCGGGTTTCTCAGCATACAAACATATCAGCCCGAATGGGTCGATGGGAAAGCTCAGAGTACCAATAGATCTAGATATCTGCTCGATCTGCTCGAGTTCAAGGCTTCTCAAGTGATAAAGAAATACCCTGCAACGCTCAGAGTACCAACAGATCTGCTCGAGTTTCAGGCGTCTCATGTGGTTAAAGAACACCCTGCAAACACCTCCAAGACGCCTCTGGGAGCCCTCCAACGAGCGTCTCGGTGTCATTTCCCCATCCCCGTCCAACACAAAACGGAGGGCTTGACAACACACCATTCATACGGGTACTCCAGTGACACGCGGGTGAGGCGTCAGGCAAGGCCCAATTACTTTGGAGGAGCCATCTGGCAGGTCCTTAGACTGCCTCTTTTCAATTCAACATGGATTGCACAGATGGATGGCTGGATGCCCCGCATGGATTGTCCTTCCCTTTGTGTCATGGTAAGGTCCGTCACCGCGCAACACACCAGAGCCTATGTGTTCACGCCGGGCCTATTCGCTGCACGTTTGTCCTGCAGTCTCAACCGTATGGTTGATAAATAGCGGACCCCGCCGGCGTCACGTCGGCCGCCGGGGAGTTGCTGCCACCCTGATCCCTGCAGAGGGGGGGAACAGCCTC
Source organism: Botryococcus braunii (assembly GCA_002005505.1). NCBI lineage: Eukaryota > Viridiplantae > Chlorophyta > Trebouxiophyceae > Botryococcus > Botryococcus braunii. The sequence continues at coordinate 465,149 of KV908384.1, forward strand.
CCCCAGAACTCTATTCCACTGATTGGGGTGGCCGTAGGGCCACCTCAAGGATCTAAAACCCTTTCGAGGAGCCAATGATGAGCAGACGACACTCACATCCCCAAGGTTGTTTCATACGCGGCCTTCTTCTTCGTCTTCTTAGACCTGTGCCCCCGAGCAAGCAAAAACGGGAAGGCAATGTATAGATCGCAAGGTCCTCCACGGCTGCTAACCTTTTACGCAGGAGACCGTCCTATGAGTTTGGAAGCGCTCTTTCCGCAGCGGTTTTGCATCACAGTTACATTCCATGCCCCCTTTGATACCAGCTGTACAGCACATGCCTAACAGGAACCGAAAGCCCACAAGAGATGTGGGAACCATGCGGGGGAACACCTACGGAAACTCCTTGAACGCAACGCGAAATTCCTAGGGAAGAACTTTGAAGCAACCTACAAAACACCACCTGCAGGCATTTCCCCTGCGGAAGCAACTTCACTCCATCTACGTTAACAGAACTTCTTCATTCGGAATGCCCACAACGAGCGTCCTGCTTCCTCCAAAACCCTGCATACCACCACGACAAATGATCCAGTTTGCAAAATGTTGTGGCTGATAGTAACAATATACACTTAGAGACCCCACACGACAATGACCACCTGCTTATAATCAATGTGCACCAATAGCATCAGAAACAAGGTACATCTCCTCAATGTTTTTCGCACATGCCTAAACCTCACAGGCTGACGCTATTGAGGCTGCCAGGTTCTCTTACACGTAGCCAATCTACTCATTAATCTTAGGCGCATGCGCTGAACATCAACGTGGCCAACCTGTGGCCAACCGCTTTGCCAACCCGAGGCACATCCATCAAAAAATCGAGGCAGGCCTCTCTCTGATATCCCACCGCCCGCTAAATTTAATATGCTCCGAGTCACATTAAGGCATAAGGCAACCAAGAGAATTCTGCGGCTCATTCATTGCCTCCAACAACACTTACGGTTGGCAACTTGTCTCCAACAACGAGCCAACCGTAATCTGCAAAAAGAGAGAGAGAAGCACATGGAATCGGCTGACCTAACAGCACACCTTGAGCAAGGTGTGTGCCTCGTGATGTAGTCCAACAAAGAACAAGACCAGCAATTCACCTGTCTTTAGCTAAATAGCGCTAATATTTAGCCGAAATTTTCTCATACGAATCTGACAGATTCCTGGGGATTATCCCTCTCATATCCCCTCTGTCCCTCTTCCCTCATATCGCTGCCACCACCAATCTGTCATACCAAAATTGTGACTTGCCATCTCAACGCCTCCTAATCCCCCACGAGGCAGAGCAAACCATCGTTCCAAGTACTGGCAACGAACAACAAGCACGCTGGGTGCAAACATTATGGCCTCAGCGCACCACATGTGACGATTTGAAAACGAATCCTTGAAGTTTGAATGCCACAAGCCCCTCCATGAAATGTAAGCGTGCAAAACTCCAAGTATCGGTGAGGATAACAACACTCATCAAAGCTTTCAAAAGCCTGCCAAGCTCTTGCTCTGAAAGGTAGTTTGAGCATGTGTGGCCCATCTCCCCTGTAAACGGGCTCTAAGAGGCAACAGGGGCTTGCCAAAAATTCATGGGCTGCAAAACAAACCACACGCAAAACAAAAGCTGGAGTCGTTCACAATGACGACAACCCATGTCCAGGTGATACTTATGTGAGCTGTAAAAGGACCGAAGTGGCTGTACAAGGCCGAAAGCGGTACATCCAAGGAAAATTGTGGCTGCCATGGCCGGCCATGGGCTAGCCTGGCACCAGGCCCTAGGGCTAGTATATCACGGGGCATTACAAACCAAAGTTTGGAGCAAGCCTTCAGGCAAGCCCAAACCCTCGGGTGTATCATGCAAATGCTTTTGACAGAATCCTCGCCAAAGGAAAGATAACGAGGGCATGATTGAATAATTCACCTTCTCAGGAACGAGCCGACACCCCCCCCCCCCCCCCCACACCAGGGGCCAGCTAAAGCCTGGTCAGAACAAGCCTTGTGAGGGACAATGATGATGCTGCCGAGTAAAACCCGAGAAAGCAAGGCAGACTTCACGATCGCGAGAGTGGGAAACTTGAATGTAGAAATGACCACCACATCCTTGTCACCCAGATCCTGGGTGGATCCTGGCCACCAGATTACTCACACGGAGTACCCCGGAACTAATCTACCGGACCCGGACCCCCTGTCAGGCAGGGAGGGAGGAAGGGAGGGGGAAGGAGGAGCGGGGGTGGGAGGGAGGGAGGATGGCAGTACAACCCCATGACCGCATGAGGCACTTCTTCGCACAGGATTGGCCACCAAAGGCGCAAATGCACTTGCACCACATGGTGCTTGGGACTGCCATGCACAGCGGAACGGACGGGTTGGTGCCTTGCAAGCACCGGTGTCCATTAAAGGAGCAGAGGCCGAAGCCAAAGTGCGAAGAAAAGAGGGCGCGGTACATGGGGCGTACTATACCAAAGCTCAGAGAGACAAAATATTGCTGCGACAGGGGGTGTCGAAAAACTCTGACCACGTAAGCAATCCCATGCCCAGAAATGGAGGACTCTGTGGGCTCCTCACTAGCGCCTTCACAATCGTACTTCACATGTATCGGAGGTGCGGGAGCTCCCCGCATATGAGCCACTCGCGCCAGGCCGGTGAAGCCTAATGACACCCCTTCCCATAAATGCCTCAGGAGGCAGCGACCGCATCCGGTCCGGAAACTTTTTCTGCCAACCTCTTTTCCCTGAAACTTGATTGCCCTTAGAAGAAACCTCACTCTGGATGCACTTTTCAGAGTCCATTACGAAATCTGCGGCGCTTCCCAGAACCTGCCGATACCTTTCCAGCTCCCTTCAATGCTCGTCCTCACCGCGGCTGCCCTCGAATCGACAAGGAGTGCCCATTCCACACTAGATGCCCTTCTCAGAGTCCTCAACGAGCACCGAGACGCCTCCACCATCCTGCCCAAGGGAGATCCCTCCCGCAAGGGCGTGAGGAGTGGGCGGCTGCCGGTCGGCTTCCTGGCGGGGCGCCTCCGTGGACGCCAGGTGCCTCTCAGCTTCCGCCTGGCGCCACGCCCGCTGCTGCTGGATGAAGTCCTGCCCGGGGAGGGGCTTCTGCTCAAAGCGGTCATTCCAGCCAAAGCAGCGCTCCAGGGAGCAGAACCAGTCATCCGTTTGGTCCGACTTGGAGATGGTCGGGACGGGGTGCTGTGACATCCGCACCAGCACGGAGTCGCCACGCTGTACCTCCTGCCGCTGCTTCCCATCGAAGCAGACCCAGGCGGTACAGCGGGCGTCCTCCGGTATCCGCAGCTCGATTTCCGCGTAGTCGGGTAGAACCACCGGCCTGCGAGGGTGCGTGCTTGGCATCATTGCGGATTCAGGCGGACAGGAACCCATCCCCCTTTGTATCAATGTGCTAGTCGCTGTAACAAATGCCCTCATCAAGCAATGTGCTAACCGCTGCAACAAATGCCCTCATTCCTCCTAAACACTGATGTGCGCCTTCCAAGAAACACCTTCTCAGATTGCAGAGAGGAACTGAAGGCTGGAAGTGGGCCTCACAAACCTGAACGACAGTGAATGTGCACAGATGGGGGTGAGCAAGATGGCCGCCACATTTGGGTGCACCATAGACCCTCCAGCCGCAACAGAGTAGGCTGTACTGCCCGTGGGCGTGGCCAGCATGATTCCATCCGCTTGCACCTGTGCAGATGGGCATCGTTCATGCTGCAGTATATGCCAGGAAAAGGAAGATGGGGGCAAGAGCCCTAAAGCTGCAGTGCATGCTTTTGGCTGTACTGCCAGTGGCCGTGGCCAGTTTCAGATGGGAACATATCACTTTTTTCTTTTCTTTTTTTCTTTTTTTTTTTTTTTTTTTTTTTTTTTTTTTGCAATGAATATGTTCACCACATTCTCCCAAATGAACATGCTGGCACCAATCCACTCTTCGAACATGGTAAGAGCATGGCACGTGGAAACACTGCCAGGTCAAGTTGAGAGGGGGAACATAAAACAAATCAAGGAGACATTTGCACAGTCTTTGAAGAAGGGGAACCAAAAAGGGGGGGGGGGGGGGGAACCCAAATGTGAAACGGAAATAGAAAGGGGAGAGAGGTTGGCCCTGGATTAAGCTGTCTGCACACCTTTGTGAGCAGACGGTTATGCTCCCAGCATTCGATCTTAGTGAGGAAGGGGTTTGAGCCTCTGTCAACAACCACCTCATTCAGCACCTCCACAGGTGGGATGAGCTGCTTTCCCTTGCGCATCACCACGCACTCCAACCGCATCCGCAGAGTAATATGGACTCCCCTCATCTGCACTCCAGAATCACCACTGTTCAGCACCCCCATGGGGACTCCCCTGTTGATGAGGGCCACCAGGACTCCGGCGGCAGATTGCTAGGCGCACGCGCGCGCGCGCGCGCGCCCGCGCGCGCGCGCGCGCCCGCGCGCGCGCGCGCGCGTGTGTGTGTGTGTGTGTGTGTGTGTGTGTGTGTGTGTGTGTGTGTGTGTGTGTGTGTGTGTGTGTGTGCAGGAGTTGGGGATGGCAGATATTCAAGAGGGAGGGCCATAGAGACACTGAGGTGCAGTGCCCGACAAACGCAAGGTAATCCGTTTTGTCGAACAAGTGCAAGGACAGGATAGAACTGTAGGGAGGTCACAGCAGATGCTGCCTCAATGCCAACTCTCAAGAACTATCCTACCATAGCGAGAAAATGAATCAAGAACATTCCACATGTAACATATGTAGTACAGGGTCAAAGGGCAAACTTAAATTTCACGCCATCCATGGCTGAGGGCTAAAGCATGCTTTCACAGAGCAGGGATTGGGCATAAACCCCCTCGAACGGACCCCCCTCCCCTACCCTCACCTGCGCGGACCTGCCCTGTCTACCCCTCATCCCCTCTCATACGTCGCAAAGTCTTCCAACATGCCCTGCACATCTCTTAGGAACTATGCCATGACGCAAGGCTCTCAAGTGGGACCGGAGCATCACAAAAAGAGGCAGGCATGTAAAATACCTCGATGAACAATGAACCAGCCCCTCCTACCCCCCCCCCCCTAAGAGTCTATTCTAGACACAGAGGACGCAGGCACATGCTCCACAGCCAGCAGAACAAGCTGTAAGGCTACCAGCAGTCTGCATGTGCGGTTCAAACCCAAACCTCAAGTTTCCTCCCAACCCAAACCTCAATTTTCCTGAGGGAAAGGTCGCACAGTGGCGCCCTCGGGGCTGCACTCCTCCAGCGCCTCCGTGCCCGCCATGACCCCGGCCAGGTCCGCCTTAAAGTCGGAGAACTGGTGGTTGGTCAGGAAACCAAGGGACCCCATGTTGAAGCTCACCACCTGCTCGTGCCCCAAAGGCCGTACTTATGCTTCCTCGGTACAGGGCAAGGGCGACACGGATGCTTCCTCAGAACACGGCAAGGGCGACACTGATGCTTCCTCAGTACAGTACAACCCAAGAATGCCAACAGCCGCGGGCAAAACAAAATAAACGGACACAAAAACAGACAGAAAATGCACAAGGGTCCGAAAAGAAACAGGAAAAGAAGAGTAAGAAAAGAGAAATTCCAAAATATTACAAGCAAAAAAAGGAAAAAGAAAATGGAAAAGGGCAGAAAAATCCCAGAAATCAAACACACACACACACCACACACACACACACACACACACACACACACACACACACACACACACACACACACACACAACACACACACACACAGACAGAGAGAGAGAGAGAGAGAGAGAGAGGAGAGAGAGAGAGAGAGAGAGAGAGAGAGAGAGAGAGAGAGAGAGAGAGAGAGAGAGAGAGAGAGAGAGAGAGAGAGAGAGAGAGAGAGAGAGAGAGAAGGGGGGGGGGGGGGGAAGGAACAGAGCACCCAAGGGCGGATATGTAAGCACATCTTCACGGTCAAACAATCTGGTACACAGTGTGAGGTAAGGCCGCACCGGTGGGATGGCAGATTGGAAAATTGATGACGCATGCAACACGAGGCCGTCGCCCCCCAGGCAGACTACAAAGTCAACCGCCTCATGCAGCCGCGATGCCTCGTCAGGACTGTAGGTATTGAAATTGTGCAAGCTATGCAATTCACCCTGCACCCCAGCAGAAATTACATCAGGACCTCCATCCCTCTTGGAGCTTCCCTACAATCCCTGAAAACTGTGACACAGAACTCGCACAGCACAGCACTCGCACAGCAGCCAAAGCCAGCACTTGCACGGCAAAGGACAGGACTAGCACTTCGAGAGCGCTTCATTACACTGCAGGCCCCAGATTGAATCGTCGGACACACTCGCACAGTTTTGAAACTCCCACAATTTCTGAAGCTACGATGCCCGAGACGATACTGACTCCCACACTTTCTTTCTGTTGACCGCACCGCTGTATTGCGTCCACCACCCCCCCCCCCCTTTCTCCCACATTGCCCCCATTCGCTTTCTTTCCTTCGGGCACGAGCCACATTCCCATGGGCACTGCCTTTCCTCCAACCAACCTTTTCGTACATGTACTGGAAAATGGTTTTCCCAACCTGCCCACCCTGTAGCAGTTTTCAAATGTTGTCGATCAGCCCAACGCTCCAAATCGCATCATTTTCATAACAGAGCCCCAAGGAAGCCCCAAACCTGCCGTGAAAGGACTCTTGCTTCCAGAAGTTATCCGACTCAACAGATGGTGTGCGTCCATGATATTGCGTATGGGGCAACCTTGGCGGCGGGGGGTGTTAGGGTACAGTATAAACATGTGCACGTGTACTGAACACGCCATTGCTCATCTACTATGTCAGGCCGAGACCAAAGGCGGAGCCGTACCAGATTATTGTACTCATGGGGCTCCACAATCACTATCACCCCCTCCTCCTCAGCCAGGTATCGTACCACAGCCACAAATTGCACCATGAGTTCTGGGCCCAGCTTCTTCAGCACCATCACACTGCGCAACACAGACACCCGCTGTCTGGGGAGGCACACCAAGGGATTCTGGAAAGAATGCATTATGCAAGGGGCTGCTATGATGATTGATGACTTCTCGCTCCTACCCCAGTCAGATCCCTGACTCCACCATCCCCCCCCCCTCTCTCTCCCTCCCCCCCCCCTATTCTACTTCACAAATAGGCGCCTTTTTCCACCTCTGCTGCAACTTACAGAATGCCCATACAAAACTAAGCTCATGGACGCAACGACACACAACGCCAGATCACCTTTCCAATTCAGATGTGTCAATGCCACATGCATATTCCAGAATCAACACCATCTCTCTCACCCCCCCCCCCCCAAAAAAAAAAAAAAAAAAAAAAAAAAAAAGAAGAAGAAGAAGGGGGAAGCCAAAATATGGTACAATTTGTACTGTTGCGGCAGTTGGGAAAACCTTGTAGTCTCAAGCAACAGTACACATTCTGGAAGATTGGTCGCACCATTTTGGCCGTTCTTTCCACACCAAGAGTTGCTGCTGTGAGCTTGGATGCTCAAACTGTAGACATCCGGACGCTGCAACAAACATAGCCAGGAGTGAGACGGGCAAATCCAAAACGCTGCCAAAGATTGGCATATGCTGCTTAGCTGCATCTTTTATTGTGAGGTGGATGTGCAACCAAACGTTCAGGACAGTGCATGTGTGACCACAGGTTTAGTATGCCACTTCAGGGAAGAACGTCTTGAAAGTGTCAATCGCAGTTGTTGGGGCGAACCATGCACTGTTTCCCTTGAACAGCTCTTGCCATCTGTCCGCATAATATACAAATCTGCCTTCTTGGGCCACCTGCACAACATACATATCCTGAGCCAAAGGACCCTGGACAGGGGCCCTTCAACAAGCCCTTCTGGAGACAAGCTGGCTCACAGGTGAGGCCAATATAGGGAATTCACATCTTGGATGTGCAACCAGGAGGAGTGTAAGACTTTCGTTTGAGTCACCTGAGGCCATTCTTCAGCCGCTGTCCATTTGCTCCAGGTTTGAGACAAGATACCGCATAGTTGGCCCCAGACCCCACAGGACCCACGGGATATGACAGAAGCCCATTTTCTCGACTGCTGGTATTCTCGTCGGCACTCGGGAACTTTCGAATATCGGCAGAAGAACGCTCGTACTCACAAACGACTGGATGAAGTCCAGGTGCACACTGTCTGGGGATTGCTGTCCTCACTCGGAACGTCCTAGCGAGATTGAAGTGATGGCCGTAGAAGTCTGATATCCCATGACGGGCATTTGAGCCGAGGGTCTCAAATGTCTTGGTCATACCTTAGCTTGCAAAAAAGAATATCAGCATCCCCGTCTGAAAGCCAACTTCAATGGCGAGAAACCAATTTCAAGACACTAAACCGTCCTATATGATTGGTGCTTTCCAGAAATCCCTCCACTCCAAGGGACCGATAACAATTTTACCATGATCCCTAGAGGGGTTTCACGAAGAGTTTCATAAACTTACAAATACAACAACTTCAAAGAATTCAACATTATTCCGTTCGTGTTAGCACTTTGTGGCAATCCTCACAGCATAAGGTATAAATTCCTGCTGCCTGTCAATAAGCATTGTCAGAGCAAAAAGTATCTTGGCCACATAAGGCGCCACGTGATCGTTATGAAAGTCAAAGATCCGCGCAGTATCTTCACCCTCATCGGAATTTCACCAGCCTCGCACGCGGATTCTTTTTTGTACGAACTCCGTATCGACAGTTCTGTTGGGACTAGGTCACTTCGATGAAGAATGTCGTGTCTGGTGTATAACTGATGAAGGCGGAAGCAAATTGCGGGGTGTAGTGGCAGTGTGGTGCCGTGTGGAGTTGTCGACTCAAGACGGACTTTAAACTTTCTTAGGGATATTTCTTGCTTTCGACGAGATCTTGACCCACATGTACTCAACATAAAACCTTTATGATCACATCATGCAAGAGGATGTATCGTTAATTCGGATTTCAAGCGTGACCGGTCGAGACGCCCAACAGTACTTCTGAAAACGTCAAGACCAGTGACTAACATTGCATGAAGACAACGCCGCAAACCATTTTGTGGTATTGGATGCAATTCAAATTGTCGCATCGGGGTTGCGGGCCAAACTTCGTCTTAGCACATTTTAATATCTGGGACAGCTGCCCTGTTTGCACGGCTTGTCCAATCAAAAGAGTCAGTCTTCCACATCTAAATAGCTATTCTTCAAAAAGGCTTTGATCTACACGTGCAGTTGCCTTTTCCTTATTTGAATGACATGTTGCGGAAACATACCGAAGACGTTGATGTCTCCAGGAACAAAAGCAGTGGAGGCTCTACCAATGAGAGGATGCACAGCGATTATGAATACCACTCTGTAGCTTCTTAGAAGCAGTCTTACAAATAAGAAGAGCTCGAATCCACCCAACTATGCAGGACAGGATGGAGATGGGGGCTGTGGTCCAGTCTTCCATGCCTCGACATATCTGATGTTCGCTTGATCCTTGTGCTACCACTCATGAAGGCCTCACGAGCTACACGTACTAGTCTCTCTCCTCTTGCCACGCATTGACATGGACAAGCATGATAAATTAATACTGGGCATCAAGTTGGATTTGTGGTTTCAACTAGGAACCTATGCCAATTTGCAATCGTGTGAGGTTCAAGAGTCTTAGCAATTTCATCGTGCGTTTGCATGTTAGCGCTGGATGCACGACCCACATGCACTTGTCGTGAAGGGGCTGTGAGGGAATCCCAGGATCTCTGAGTTGATCTTGTGTCAATGCGCACCTACACGCAGCCACAAAACATAACTACCTGCAGCTTCAACGCACATCTTCATGCAACCACAACATGCACCTACATGCAACCCCACGTGTATTCCATGCAGCCATAAAACGCATACCTGCAGCCACAACGCGTATATTCAAGCAGCCCCATCGGATTGACCATCCCGATGTATCTGTGCCACATCCCGTCTACTCGCACATTGGATTAACCCGATTATTCATGAAGACCGTCCATCCATGACCACTGACTTGCTGCTGCGGTACACCATGTCAACTACCGAATACCTTCCATGATATTCACCTGAGCCGTACCTGGATCATCTTACAGATGCTGAACTTTCCTCCGAGACCATCACGAGTTTTCTTCGCCCCTTTTTATATACATGTAGGTGATACACAGACATATATAAAATTTTTTGGGGGGTGGAGGTTGGGGTGGGGTGGGGGGAGTGCTCTCGTTGTTGGGGGGGGGGGGGGGGATTGCACCTTCAGAGTCTGCGGATACCCTTGATGTTGCCAAAAGCACCATCATGGGTTGTCAAATATATATTCCACCCCGTTTTCCAATCCTGGTTGGCCAGTAGGCTAAACTCCTCTCAACACTACACCGCGAGAGACCCGGACTTGCACTGACCACCTCACATACGGTCCTACACGTTGCCCAAATGTTCCCACATGCCCTGCAGTCAAGCCGATGTGGAAAGATTGCCGAACCAGCATACAAGACTCCATCGCCACCAAGGCGTGTAAAAACATTATCCACAGACCCTCACCAAACAAGCAGTCCACTGAGCACGACCACGCAGGCAACAGATCCTCGTAGCCAGTGGTATCCAGAGACCCTCTCCAAACTAGCCCGGCCATTCCGCATGAGCAGATCATGAGGCATGCAACAGATCTGTGTATTCAGTGGTATCCACAGACCCTCTCCCAACTAGCCGTCTACTCAGCGCGACCAGACATGCAACATATCTTTGTATTCGGTGGTACCCAGCCCAGCACGACCAGGCATGCAACATAGCTGTGTATTCGGTGGTACCCAGCCCAGCACGACCAGGCATGCAACCTATCTGTGTATTCGGTGGTACCCAGCGACCCTCTACAAACTAGCCGTCCATTCCGCATGAGCTCATGCGGAATGCAACAGATCTGTGCTTTCAGTGGTATCCAGAGACCCCCTCCAAACCAGCAGTGATTCAGAACGATCAGGGGTGGAAAACGCCCACATAGCCTGCAGGGGCGGCTGGCCAACGAGAACCACCCCAAACAGCAAATCCGGCCCAAAACCCCCAAACAGCAAGTCCGGCCCAAATACCCCTTACGTATGGACGAGCTCGATCAGGCTCGCCAGCCACAGGATTGCCACTGTGGCTCACGAGGCTGCGACAGGGGGAGTCGGAGGTGCAAATGAGCAGATCAGGTGAGAGCATTCTTCAGCCGGTTCTGCAGGGAGTCGAAGAGCCTGCCTGCTGTCTGCTGCACCCCCACAAACCTCAGTTACACAATCAGCACGCCAGACCACCCTCTCTCAGTCCGTTTATTCTACCCGTTTTCCCTGCCAACTTTCCTGTGATCATTCATGCGCGTGGTTGCGTGCGCTCACCCGCACCTGTCCATGAAAGCAATGCTCGCATGTGCACACACGGACGCGTGCCCGCACACACACGAGCGCACTGGGGCGGGGAGGAAGGAAAGGGGGGGGGGAGAGAGGGGGAGAGGGAGAGGAAGGGAGGGAGGGAGAGAGAGAGAGAGAGAGAGAGAGAGAGAGAGAGAGAGAGAGAGAGAGAGAGAGAGAGAGAGAGAGAGAGAGAGAGAGAGAGAGAGAGAGAGAGAGAGGGGGGGGGGGGGGGGAGGATGGAGGAGCGTGGGGAGGAGGAAAGGTGGGGTGGTGGAAAAAGTGCACATCTGTTCCCACCAATGCAAGGCCTGCAACTTCTCTTCGAAAGGCACGCCTAAAGGCTGGTCAGAGACAGAGAGGAACCTGCTGCAGTACTGGGGGGGGGGGGGGGGGGGGAGTAAAATGTGTTACGGTCGCAAATGCTGCCAAATGTCAATCAGGTGCGAAGCAAACTGCCTTATCTCCATCCCATTCACACCGTTCAAAAAGAAGACACAAAGACGTAGCAGCCATGAAATTAGCAGTCAAAAACGCTAGGCAAAAACAATGCCGTGCAAGAGCGGGGTGGCGAAGGAGCAGGACACAGCACGAGCTTCAGCCCTCTGCTAAGTGCTATGGCATCCGATTATTAGTGTGTTGGCAACGTGATGGAGAGAAGCGGACCTCTAAGCTGGGTTGATCGCCGATGCCATCATCAGCGCCACGCATTTGAACACGGTTTGCTACAGTCTGCGGGTCCGTCTCCAGTATCAACCTACGCGACAGTCCCACAACATGATGCCTGACCTCAAGGGCTTGGGAGTGAGAGAGGCAGGCCTGTC
>KV908384.1:483855-493855 GCA_002005505.1 Botryococcus braunii
AGCAAGTGCACTAAACAGTTCGGAATGAACCCCACTTGCCAAGTGTCACTAATGAGTCCAAGTACTTGGACTCACATGTCCGAGTCAGATGGAAAACACAGTGATTAACACCGGGAACCCCCAGAACCTTGATAAACATTAGCATAACGTAATGGAATAAGTCCAGTAGATACATACATAATTTGTTCTTTTGAATGTGACGTACATGTTCAAACATTGTACAAATATTCAAATGCAATAACTTCCTCAGAGAGACATACATCCAATGTATCATAATGTAGTGGGCTATACATGGGCATGTCCATTTCAACACACCTCCCCTCATGTGGAGTAGGGGAAGTTTCAACTACATCGATGATGTATATATCCATACACCATGAGTCCAAAGCAAGAAAAATCGATCAGATACATCATTCAAGCCTACAAGTAATGTATTGCTCTGAAATTCACAAAAGTGGGTTTGGGGAGGGCCTTTGTGAAAATATCCGCAACATTGTCAAATGTCGGAACATATCTGGGGAACATATCTGGGGCCCACATGTTACACGTTTCGCACCCTGTACAGCTCCTTTTTCACCTTCGGCTCCCACCCTGTGGTACCAGCAATACGATTAGTCCTGGAGGAGATGGGAATGCCTTTCACATTTGTAAGTGCTCCTGCATTATCTGTAAAGACGACCGCAGCACCCATATTTCCCCCCAAATCCGAGACAATCTTTTTTTGCCAGAAAACTTCCTGGACTCCTGTGCAGATGGAGATAAACTCTGCCTCCACTGTCGACAGAGCGCCAAGCTCCTGAAGCTTGTTTCCCCATGAAACTGCGCAGTTTCATGCATGCAGTACCCCCTGCCATGAAGACATAACCAGACGTTGACCGTCTGTTGTGTGAAGTTGATGGCGTATCCGTAATGTGGTTTGCAGGCACATATATGTCCGTAGACCCTGGTACCTATAATCATAGGGACCAATAATCATAGGTATTAGGGTACTTACTATATGCTGCTATCGGTTACACCTCCTTTGACCGATCTCCCGTTGCTCTTCGAAGAAATTCCCATGTACACTCTCCTACACTAGCAGCCAACTGCTTACACACAAACAGTCTGAATCAAGCTCCAGCTCTTCGGTAAGCTGAAGGCTTTTAAGTCGCATCTCACAATCGAAGCAACTCTACATTGAGCTCAACCAGGCAGGCAAAGGTTATACACACCACTTGCAAAGGCACTACAGTTTGGGCCCAAGTGCTTACACACAAACAGTCAAATTCAAGCTCCAGCTCTTCGATAACCTGAAGACTTGTAAGTCGCACCTCATGATCGAAGCAACTCTACATTGAGCTCAACCAGGCAGGCAAAGGTTTATACACACCACTTGCAAAGGCACTTGAGTTTGAGTCCAACTGTCTGGCAAGACTCCTTTGACAAGGTACAGTGCTGTAGGTACGTACATTGTTGAGTAGTCTCGAGAAAAGCAGTTTTTCGAAGTTAAGGACGCACATGACTTTACCCTGTGAGTTTAAGAGGAGGATAGCACTTGCCTACACATGGCTCTCACGTTCTTCCAACCCAAGCTTATAGCTTCTTTAGGCCTACAAGCTTGTGAGGTTGGATTGGAAGGGTCATGCCGATAAGTTCAATTTTGATACAATCATATATACATATACATTTTACATGTAGCATGTTCACGTATTAGAGATCGCAGAGTGGATGCCATGGACTTCCTGAAAGTCCTTTCTTCCCGTGTTGTCGTGCTTTAAAGCAAATTTGTGTTGTCCTATCTTACGTTGAAGGTAAGTCAGGACAGAATGATTCGAGACAAATCTGCGTCATGCGAAAACTTTTATCACGACACATCATGTGAAACGCTTTTTCCATTCATTCTATTGCCTCAGGTCACAAAACTTGCTCGAGGTGTTGTCCATCTGAACCAACTGCAAGTAGGCACGTGGACTGTTAGCCCCAGGGGCCGTACCCCCTGCATATGCAAGCATGATCATCACTTGGCACATATGGACTGACTGTCTTTGCAAAGTCACAATTGTCATATATAATTCCTGAACACAGTCCACAACCAAGAAACAAAATAAAAGGGGGGGGGGCGGTTAAGGCCCGTCAGGCAGCATCTCAACTAGTTATATGTATACAGTACTCTCGCGTGCAAGTAGTAGAAATTGTACTCCCTGTACATATGCGTATACTCTACAGATCTGTGCACATATACGCATTTGCCCGCTACCCAATACATATGCGTACTGCTTAAGCGCCCGAAGCTTCGTATGTACTACGTGTGTATATACGATCATGTTCGCCCCCCTACCTCAGGAGTAAGCATTTGCTCACACCTTACAGGACCTTTTTAACCTTACAGGCTAGACTTTCGAGAGCTGGGGCACATCAGGCAGCAGCTCAAATGCCGTGGCAGAGTACGGCAGAAGAGTGACTGTGAGTTGGTGCATTCCATTAGGCCCTGCGCCGTGGGCGACAGTCCAATTGGCGGGTGGATTCGGTATGAAGCCCGGCATTTCGTCGTTGATGCCGTTCCCCGTGAAGATGTACATTATGTTGTTCCCAGACATTGGGGGGTTGGCGTTGACCGGCTTTGCCGTGCTGCGGAATCCGCTGATATTCACCCTCTGCAGTTGCACCCACCCAATAAGAGTGACGTTATACACCTCCAAACCAGCATTCAGACCCTTGTCCCATTACTAAAGTGCAAATTGACGGATAGGATGGATGCGGGACGGAAATGGATGGGAATGGATACTGTACAGCGGACCCGGTGACAGTACGCATGGTATCCCCGTACCGTCCACACATGAGTTTGGAGTGCTCCATGCCACATTGGAGTCTTTCATGTGACATCCCACAGCAGAGGATGGATAACATGGAGATAGTAGTCGTGGCACTGCGCCAGTGGTTGTGTGTGCGCGCGCGCGTGCGCGTGTGTGTGTGTGTGTGTGTGTGTGTGTGTGTGTGTGTGTGTGTGTGTGTGTGTGTGTGTGTGTGTGTGTGTGTGTGTGTGTGTGTCCGTGCGTGCGTGGTGTGTGTGCATGCGGGCGCGAGCGTGTCTATCGTTATGATCTGATCAAAGAACTGGAATACAGGTCAGGCTTTAACACAGATTAGTTGCTCTTTGAGTAATACACATGGACTTCAAGCAGCACTTACTTGTGTGCACGTTAGTACTCATGGTATATACACCCGTAACAACCTGCAGTAGCTATGGTGTAGTAGTTACAACTGGCGGTCACAGTTTGTCACCTGCTCCCTAATCCTTACAAACACTCCTGGCGCAGTTTCCGTTTCTGTAACAGCGACATCATATGAGGCTCACAGCAGCCGCGGCAGCCTGCAGATGAGGTGGGCGGCAGCGATCTTTTCTTGTGTGCCCCTTTTTATTCTTGGGCCAGAAGGACGTAGCTGTTTGCTTTTTTAAGCGTTCCTTTTCCGTGTCTATTTTGAAGTGAAGTTTATTTTGTTCCTCTTTCAGGTCCAGGTCACATCCTTGGTGATCACATATGTGTACATCTGGACACGAAGTACATGTTTATAAGTTATGGAAGTTACAAAAGAAAGTTTGTTAGCAGTGCGGGATAAGTTCCCATGGTGGTGTGAATCCCCGGTACCTCACTACACTGTGCCAACAATTTATACTGTAGGTATGACAGTTTTAGGCACTGCAGATGAGTAATCACCTGTGCAAAAGAATTGCCAGTCTTGTTGAGCATCACTATTCGCAGGTTCTGAGGCGGCAGACCGGGTAGGGGTGCGACTTTCATGGCCCAGATCTTCACCTGCACACCACATGGCCATTTGCTTGAGAGATGGAAACGGGTTGACTCCCTCTTCTTGCACATACAACTACAGGAATGCATCTGCATGTGAACATTCTGTACCTGCGCAGTACTGTGTACAAAACTGTAAACAGAGAATCCATTTATAGAGACAGCGTATACTTCTGATTAAGACAGTGTATAGTCGAGCCACAGCACACTTGCACTTAGGGCAGTGTGTATTCAGACACAGTGTTATTTCTGATCTTCTAGGTTGAAGACAATGCAGTCACCCACGTTCCTAAATAAGCATATATTGGATCCGAATGGAGCACTCAGTGGAAGGAGACAGAGAAAGGAGAAGGTAGAAGAAGACATCTGCCAGACCTTTATTAGAGGCGACAGCGTCTAGAAGAGCGCCAGTACCAACAATGTATCAATGACGAAGCTGCCCGGCAAGGAGATTGCTGGATAGCATAGGCATGGTTTACAACTCCATTCGAACGATTGGGGAGGGACCCGGGGAGGCGGTACTGTGTAAGCCAGCTCGCAGCTGGGGCCTACAGTATATAGTATGTAGGTCTACATTTAGATAAGTATACTCGCCAGCAGGCCATCACTATTACCCCCAAGGGCAATGCATGTATCCCGTGGAAATCATTACCAGCAGAATCCCCTCATGCCACGGACGGAATTCCTGAGAAGCTAATTCATTAAGGAGAGGAAAGGAAAGGACTTAGGTACGGCAATAAGAGCCCGAGGGAGGAGGAGCGTTTACAAGCTCCTCCCGTCCCAAAGAGAGAGGCGCCAGCTACAGGCCATGTGGGTCCAGAGCCCTGGGCTGGAGGCAGGTTCGTTCTTCTTGTGGGGGAGCCCGGGGTCCGGGCAACAAACCTTGACACTGGAATAGGTGGCGACCGGGAACCCGTCGCGAAAGAAAAATCCCAAGAAAGACAGCGCATTTCCCATGGCAGTCAGCTTGTTTGTCTCGTTCTGCGCACCTCCAGCACCACCTCTCAAACACTCAAGTTTGCACTGATTTGAACTCCGCTTCTGGCGCGGGCGGGCGCGGGCGTGCGTGCGCGCTTGTGCACACACACACACACACACACACACACACACACACACACACACACACACACACACACACACACACACACACACACACGCACACACACGCATGCACACACACAGACAGACGCACGCACACACACACACACACGCTCACATACACACACACACACGCACACGCACACACACACACACACACATCCCCACACACACACACACACACACACATACACACACACACACACACACACACACACACACACACACACACCCATGCATGCACACAGACAGACGCACACACACTGACACAAAGAGAAGCGCGCACTCTCTGCATGCTGTGGTTTAGAAATAAATCTGGTATGGGCTGGGATTCAAAAGCTTTTTGAATCCCAAGCCATTCACTTCAGGGAATGCTTTTGCCCACTCCGGACACTAGGAAAGCTGTAAGGTTTCTATAATGGACCCGGTTGAAATCCCCAAATTCCATGAAGTAACAACACCGCCCGGTCATGCACATTTTTTAAAGTGCGAATTTTACACTTTTTGTCAATGCCTTCATCCCCCCTCCTTTTTGTTTTACTGGTACAAACGAACCACCAACGTCAACCCCCCCCCATCTTCAAATTCAGCTCCCCCCCCCCCTCCCACACACATCTTTAATGTCAACCCCTCCCCTCTCCCCCCTCCCCAGGCGGGCCCGCTGGGCGGGGGGGGGGGAGCAAAAGAACCCACACAAGTCATTGCGCGCATTCAAAAACAGAACAGACACAAATTGTGCCTATCCTCAAGGCTAGTGCTGACAATGAATGGGGTCAGGACGGCTCACCTGCTTGGCGTTGGTTACTGAGTTGTTGGCCATCTGGTCTATCTGGTCTGGATCACTAGTTGTGACCTTCCAATTGGTATTCCTGAACAAGCACCGGAGGTCCCTTACAGATCGAATTGTATAATCTTCTATATCTTTTACGACAGTCCTCAGCTAGGGTTTACCGGTTGTGGGGCTGGAATACTCCATTCATGGCTTTCAGTAACCTTATTCGTTAACCTATACCGCACTTTAACAAAATATTTTATAATGCATCGTTGGGCTATGAATATATCGTGTTAGTATCACTTAAATGCTGAAAAAATACTTTATGATAATGATCCATTCTACACTGTCCATATATCTTGTGTGTTGGCTTTCACAACTTGCATTCAGAGGACACTCATGAAGGCCAAACGCCATCGTGCAACCTCATCATGGCACGAGCCTACCGGCTTTTATGCAGTGATCACGACTCTGCAGATGCACAAGCACACATTTAGGTGCGTGCGCTCTTTGGCAGGGCCACACATGCACACGTACCAGCATTTAAATGTGCTTGTGCACACGTGTGCAAGCGTTTACACACGCAAGCAAACACACACACACACACACACACACACACACACACACACACATACTCTCTCTCTCTCTCTCTCTCTCTCTCTCTCTCTCTCTCTCTCTCTCTCTCTCTCTCTCTCTCTCTCTCTCTCTCTCTCCCCCCCCCTCTCTCTCACACACACACACACACACACACACACACACACACACACACACACACACACACACACACACATACACAAAGACAGACACACAGACGGGGAGGAGAGAGAGGGGGGCAGAGAGATAGATAGATAGATAGATAGATAGACAGAGAGAGAGAGAGAGAGGGAAGGGGGGAGGGGGGGAGAGAGGGAGGGAGAGAGAGCGAGAAGGGGGGGGGATTGAGACCATGTGCTGGAAAAGAGGAAGAGTGAGAGAACAGCTGGAAGACGCCTAACCAGAAAATGACGGAATCAACCCGTGGCTGCATCAGGGTTGATGCAAACAGGTCGATCATCACCAGCGCGTGACCCAGAGTGGCCGGTTGCCACTGAAACTTGCGGCCTTCATTACGCGGACAATAGTCGATAGGCGCGGTCTCCGTCACGCGGATACGAATAACATTCTTGCGATCCGGGGCCGCATACAAGTCGATTGCTGCGTTTGCCTCCATCACGGGATACTGCATCCCCGTACCCATGTTCATTTCGCGCACTCAATCCTTCTTTATGAGCCACAGCCAGTGCCTGTCCCATTTCAAATTTCAACTTTTTAAGCTGTATATACTAGTGGCACAAAAGTAATTGTGTCTTATTTTGGCATACCTCCAGCTGCACACCTCATGGCCATGGTGAAGCTCACCCCCCCCCCCCCCACACACACACACACACACACACACACACACACACACACACACACACACACACACACACACACACACATCCTTACAATCTAGAGGCACAAATTTGATCATATGTCCAGTTTGGGCTAATGATCCAGAAGGACTCTGAACTACAGAAGCGCCAAGTACATCGCATTGGAGAGAATCAGGTGGTTTCCGTATAAATCCTCTGATAAGCATCTACATATGTTCCGTCCTAACCAAGGTGTTGTGCTCCATTGCTTGCGCGCTTGCTGAACGCCTCGGCCGCCTCAGGGCTCGGGACAATTGGTTATCAGCACACTGCAATATATCATGCATGGCGTGTAAAAAGCATAGACATTCAAATAACTGGAAATTCCCGGATGCACATGTAAGACACCATCATCACCACCACCCACCATCCCTCGACGTCATCACCACACCATCATCACCACCACCACCATCATAATCATCATCATCACCATCACCATCACGATCGATGGTGAAATCACCATCACCTTCACCCGTACGATCACCATGACCATGACCATGACCATGACCATCATCACCATCACCATCACCACCATCACCACCACCACCATCATCATCATCATCATCATCATCATCATCATCATCATCATCATCATCATCATCATCATCATCATCATCATCATCATTTTACCCCACCATCATTGACACATTAACTCTGGTAACTCAAGGATGCCACATGTCGCCTTCGTGTCTGCTTGCCTAACCTAAACCTTCAAACACAATGTCAGGGTGTTGTATATTCCTATTTTGAAATTTTAATTTAAAGAACAATGCTGCTCCATAAATATGCATACTATGATCCTACTAACTTTTTGTACAAAGCTAGCATTAGGGGAAAGAAAAAGTGTATATTTTCTTCCAGAACGGAAAGAAGAAAGCAATGTAAGATTAGCGTGGTGGTGAATAGCCTACCGCAAGGTTGATAGCATTCCTCTCGTAGTCATTGTAGTCCCAAGCCCATATGGGATAGGAATGAATGACCATGAAGTCCATCACTTGCGAACACTGTCCCATTACCGTGGGCCACCTGTCCATTCCCCCAACAACATTTTATTCCCGCCGCTGGATTCATCAACATGAGTCATACCCAGGTTATGAGACATACCCTGGATAGCTTGCTGAATTGCTGCCATAAGTCATAGCAAGGTTATGCGCCTACAGTAGCTTGAACCAGGATAGCAATCATTCGTCATACAATGTAAACCTCTCAAATCCATTTAGCACACAATGGAAACAACACTTCCGCCAAGGGGTTGTGGTAAATTCTCTACGGTCCCATGAGTCACCTACGGGTATTATGGGTCCCAATAGGCCTGCAAGCCTCCCCCAAAAGGAGGCTTTTCCTCAGGAGGGTGTCCAACAACATCCCGACATGTCCGAGTCTTGAGAAAGGTTCCCAAACAGAGCCCATACAACCGAACCCAGCAGTCCAGGCCTAGGGGCCCAGGCCCTAGGGGTTCCCATAGGGTCCCCCAACACAGTCTCCCAAAACAGGTTCCAGAAGTATTTTCACATCTACCCCCCCCCCCCCCCAGGGTGTGAGGGAGGGAGAGGGGGAGGGAGGGAGGAAGCGGGGGAGGGAGGGGGCGCGGTAGGGAGGGAGGGGGGGGGGAGGGGGAGGGAGGGAGCCCCTGTACATAAATTGAGGAAAGGAAATTCAGATTTAGCCAAAGATCCTCTGACTTATAGACTAGACTAGACTACTGGTAAGTGTCCAGCATGCGTCGTACCATTCCGGACCCGGGGGCGAGAGTAATTTGTCAAGCTTGCCCTGTTTTTTCACTTCGGAAGGTCCGTTGGCACCAATGCGCAGGTTGGGGTTGATGGGCTTCAGTGCGCGCGCAACCTCATTGAAGTTTGTAGCATACTGCAGCCCTCTCCACAAAAAAGCAACCACATTCAGTATCATTTGCCCCCCTTTTTCCTGCAACCATATGTCGCTTTTCCCTTTTGCTGCAATCGTAGGGGGTGCGATTTGAAGAACTACCCCCACGAATATTCCCATGAGTATCCACAACTCCCCCCATGGGTCTTCAGAGCTCCCAAGGGTATTTGGAACATTGATAACACATGCTGCCACGACACTCCTCATTGGCAAACCATCCACTGAGCGGCCGCGACCACAAAGGTCCCTATCAAGGTTCGGACAGGGTTCACCACACTTTAATTTGTAAACATCCGCATGTTGAGTGTGTGGCTATACTCACGCACATGCCCGCTAACGCTTGCCAGCATCAATTATAGCAGTGCGGCAATAAGTACTGCACGGTGCCCCAGCAGTTACAGAAATACCAGGGTACCGGTCACTACTGGTCGCCCCACTGTTCAGGACGCCTTCATCAATTTTAGCAGTGCGGCGGCAAGTACCCCCACAGTACCCCAGCGGTGGCAAAAGTACTGGGGTCCCGGTCACTACTTGTGACTGAACTAGTGAGCACGTGGGCATCAACCCATTGGGCCTGGAGAGCTACTAGAACATCGAAAGCAAAGGACGGGGTCAGGGCAAAGAACGCACATGCTGAGCCGTGTTGCCAGCCCTGCTGTCGTTGGGGTTCTCATAGCACTCGTTCCCAAACTCAAAGTAATGAACCAGGTCGGGGTAATTTCTTGCCACATACTCGGCCCACGCCTTGGCGTGCGCCTGCAGCCCCCCCCCCCCCCAGGCAACATTTCATTCAGAATTTATGGATCAGGTTGCGGTGCTTTCTTTTGAGGAGTAGCTGGTTTGGAGCCCTATAAACATTCCGTTCAAAACTATATCGTCCCGGAGCCCCCCCCCCCCTCTTGGGCAACGATTCCTTCACAACGGGGATCAGGTTGGTGTTCTTTCTTCGCACCACGTAGCAGGCCCACCCCCTGGTGCCCGCCTGCAGATCCCCTGCAACATTTCATTCA
>KV908384.1:506355-513855 GCA_002005505.1 Botryococcus braunii
GCTTCCCGATTTCGCGAGGCGTGGAAGCTATCGACAAGGCTCGTTCCAAGGGATGCTTGAAGGTGCAAATCGACATGACCTTGCCAGATGCTTGAAGGCTCCGATCGACATGGACCGATAGCTCTAGTTCTGGTGATAACTATGACTGCCAGAATTCTTGGGTACCCCGAGGGCAACTTTTACAGGGATTTAAAAGCCTGTAGAGACTGTCGGGCTCCTGTAGCAAGTCTCGCAGTAGTGAGTGTACTCACGTCAGCTTTTAAGTGAGATTCGGGGCGATGCGTAAGAAAAGCGACAAGCTTTGTACAAGTCTGTCGCTTTTGTGGTAGATAAATGTTGTCAAGCCATACATGTCGATTAGCAGCCGATTAAAGATCGTGCCGGGGAAATAAACGGATCAGTCAGTCGTCCATGACGGGGTTAAGGAACATAATATATTAATGAGCTGACATTGATCTGTAGGGAAGAGAATACCATACTTCAAAGCCCGGTGCTGATGTACCATACTTCAAAGTCCCTGGTGCTAACGTAACATTTTATGTAACAGCCAGCAAAGCTCCTCGGAAATGCACATGGGCTCAAAAAGCACCTTTTGCATGCGCGTTGATGCGCTGCCAAAGCATTCAATTGGCCTCAGGGCCTCAGCTATACATACTTTTGCACGAAAGTAATCACACATGTGTGATGATTTCTCATGGCTCCTGGAGCATCCTCCACGGTTGGAGGATATCCCCTCCTCGGGGAGGCTCTGCTTTCTGAGCCTTTCCTACCCCAACACGGCGGCGATATACCTACCAATAATGGAGTTATAGAAACAAAACAAAATGCGCCGGCAACCGTCACCGTCCTTCACGTGGTGCAAAAGGCTGCTCCGACGAACCAGTCAAACTGGTTACCTCGGAGTGTCCAACCCTATGCCGCAGAGCTTGTATAGCATGGGCCGTTACAACACCAGCTTGTGCTCAGCCAGCTCTTGCTTTAGTCAAGGAGAACAAGGCAGTTTCTTAAATAGGGAAAACTTGCAGGCCTTCAAGCCGCCATCTGCTCAGCTGCCGCGTTGCAATTTAACGTAGTATACCCCATTTGGGGTGTGAGTACCGTTGTCGATGGTGTCGTTTCTTGTACCTGAAGAACATGGTGGCTCCATGAAAGGCGGACACGCACACTTACGCATCAACGCAGCCACCCCCCCCCCCACACCCACACACACACACACACACACACACACACACACACACACACACACACACACACACACGCACGCACGCATGCACGCACACGCACACACACACACACACACACACACACACACACACACACACACACACACACACACACACACGCACGCACACACACACCCTAGGCCTCGCCCCCCTCCCCCTCTTCCCCTCCCTCTCTCCCTCCCTCCCTATCCCCCACCCCCTCCCCACTCCACCTCCACCTCCCCCCCCCTTCCTTCCCTGCTTACAACCCCTGATCCCGGGGGTGGGGAGGAAAGGGGCATGGCACAGAAACATTTAGCTCGGAGACGCGGGTTATGGTACATGATGTGCACAGAGTTTGATTCTGCTCGAAACCCCAGTACTAGTAGTACAACTTCACAAGGCACGCGGTCATTATTGAAATAGACACCCTGTACATATGTACCTGATGGGGAAAAATCAGATGGCCTAGCATGCAGTCGATGTGTCCCCTCAGGCTCGCAAGGTGCATGCTTGCTGAGATGCAAGCGTTTCTAGTACTTGCAGTACCGTCACGGTCATGCATGACTTCATTTGTCCAGGCTTTATTTCCGGAGACGTACGCTAATCAACCTGGATTCTGTCAATAGCCGGCCCACGCCTGGATGTGTACACATGAAAAAATGCAGAAGGGCATTTCAGTCCCCTCATGAAAGCCAGCCTCATGAAAGCCAGTCAGCATGACATCGTCATTGTAGCGTTTACGATGCAACGACGGCATCTCAGTAACGTTATTGAGAGTAACGCTATTAAATAAGCACCTCTGTGCTAGCATTGTTAGGAGCAGCGCTGCTCCCAAGCAGGGCCTGCACGCTTGTGATCCACGCAGGTGATTCACGCACACCCTTGTGATTCCTACCATCACATCGAGATTCAGTTGTATAATGATATGCAAGTGATGCATCAGTTGTATATGCCACAGTGCCCTATGCCACCGGGGATGACCTTCTAAGGTGCTTGATAACCTAAACAAGAGAACAATAAATAAACTCGAGACGTCATATGCGAATCAGGTCTGTTGTTATGCATTCCCGGGTTAATCAACCTTTCAAGCCAGTGAAATGGAATGCAGGCACCCTCAGTTGCGAAACCCTCAATTGATTGCACGGTCGTATTTTCTGTGCATTCTTAGGTCCTTAATCCCTCTAAAAGCAATCGAGCTGGAAACCCGAAGTGTGCCCGATTATTTTTCCAGAACTCGCATCAACGGCCTCTTTATTTTTCTAATGCTTTCGGCCGTTGTACACAGCCACGTGGCTGGTCTATAAAATGTAGCTTTCTTTGTTCATTCCTTTCTCCTGGAACCGCACTGCCAGCTCGCAGTAATGCTACTAAACTTAAGCCTATGCTCTCTCTTATTGAAGTAAGCAATTCCTTTCCTAGCTGGCTCTCCCACAAAAGGGAAATCACTCGTCCCAGAAAACCGAACCTGGACTGTAGCTTTGATCGACTCACAGAACCCCACATCTCGCACTGTGTGTCTCACTTGACAACGTATCGTTTAATGAATCACACAGACCCCCACATCGCATCCTGCATCATGCGTCTGTAAGGACCACGTATTGTTTAACAACTCACAGACGCCCACATCCTGCATAGCGTGTCCCAATTGACAACGCATCGTTTAACAGGCTACAGGTCTAGACCCCCCTATCCTGCATCGTGTGCCTCAAAATGAGACAGCTTGCAAGAACCTGCAGGATCCTGCACCTGGGAGGGGCAGGACAGCAGGTCCTCCTCGCGTGAAACTTCGCACGCGAGGAGGACCACATGCACATGCATGTTAATACTTGACCCACTCCCCTAACGACTCCAGCAGCGATCGCGACCGTTGGTGCCAACTGCAGTTTCAACATCAAACAGTGGTGGTATATGTACAGCTTAGACCACCGCTAAATGCAGCAGCTTCTTCAGAGTGCAATCACGTGCACTGACACCTGCCATCTGCCACCGACCTACCGCTGGATCTGCTCGTTTGGCAGCGGCCGCATGATTAGGACTATAACTGATGTCCGCCTACGAGGATGCAGTGCAGCATCCAAGCACGTGCACACTGTGCACGTGTGCGGATTTATTCTGAAAACGCGTAAGCACAGCTGCCTGCTCCTAGCCCTACCTCAAAACTCAGACACATTTAGGCACTGCGTTTGACTTGAGCCCTCGGGCATCGGGGCCCCACTGGGGCGCTCGCCAACTACCTAGTACCTGTGGCACGATATGTGTGCATCTCCCGTCCACTTTGACTTCCAAGATAGTTGAAGGCATCTAGGAGTCCAGATCATGATCGGGGGACAACGGATTCATTGCTTTTTCTAAATCGTGAACCCTGAATTAATTCGAAGGCATCTAGACCCAGGAGTCAAGGTCTCACGGTCAGAAGAGACCTACTCTGTTGTGGACATCTCATCATGCCCTAGTGGCTGGACAGATGTAACTTAGTCTTCTTTTACAAGAGTTGAGTAAAAAAGACCAGCCCAATGTTCAAGGGCTTGAACCCAAATGTTTCAAGCTATGAGTCACACCCGGCGAGCAGCCAGCTGGCGACCCACAGCGGTCGCAATAATGAAACTGACCCGTCAGATAACAAAATATCACTCCACATCTTCTTGAGCAATGATGGCCTACTTCAAAAGCCCCTGGAGCCTTTGCAACAAGGCCAGCGTATCAGCATGCAACCCTCCAAATGTTTCGAAAGCGAAGGCTTGGAAGGCCACAGGCGGTTGCTGACGCGACAGCAAGACAGCATAGCGGGGTTGCTCGTCTTGAGCGGCGCGCGCGGCAGCCGCACCTGGCACAAAGTGCTGCATGCTGGCCACGGTGAGTGGTGACGAGCCCACGATGTCGCTATAGAGATCGCGACCCTCCTCCCACGCGTGGAGGCGGAGGTCTGCACGACGGCGCTCCTGGCCAGGGACAGGGGTGGGAAAGGTGAGTTCCCGGGTGACTTATTCTTCTTCTTCTCCTCCTGTGGCTCCGCTAGCAGTATCCGGTATCAATTCCAATGCGGTCGCCGAGTATGGCAGCAGAGTGATGTAAAGCTGGTCCGTCCCAAAGGGCCCGCTCCCGAATACGACTTTCCAGTTGGCTGTTGGGTTGGGTGAAATGAATGCTGGCGCTGTATCGTTGATGCCCTTGCCGGTAAATACATAGATAACATTGTTTGCAGGTGTCGGAGACGGCGTGCTCCGGAAGCCTGCAATGTTCACTGTCTGCAAAGACCCCAAGTTCAAATTAGCAGACCGGTGTAAAGGCCACAACGTCAACCTCTGCACGCTACCTAGTTGTCATCCCTTCATGACGGAGAGATGCCCAAGATAAGCGGGATACTCTCACCACCTGCGGGGCTCCACCGTAGATGCCATTCTAATCATGTGCGTATGCACACGCACACGCTCACATGCGTGCCCCGAGGGCGCGCTCCCGCATGCACGCACGCACAAACAGCCACACACACAAACAGCCACACACAAACACACACACACACACACACACACACACACACACACACACACACACACACACACACACACACACACATTTCCCCCGCCTGCCCGCTTGCATGCACACACATCTGACGCACAAGCATGCGCCCCCCCGCATGCATGCACACACATGTGACCCACGTGCCTGCGCCAGCCCGCTTGCATGCACAACCGCCCACACGCTCGCGGGAATGCACACGAAACCCACATACTTTATCTGATCTGCAATACCATGACTGGTTCAGATGTGCAACTTAACTACGTGCTAAGTCAAACTACAAAACCGTGTAGCTCCTATCCATTTAAAGCCATGTGTAGGGTGCACAGAACAGATGATATGGCACCATGGCTCAGTGCACTTACTGCTCCTGTACATACTGTGATACGATACATAGATAACCGTTTCAATTTCTGTGTATAGTAATGTGACTGGCAACGACAACTAAAGATGTAATTGGCTCAGCAGCGGTTCAGTACAGTATGCTACCATACTTACAAATGATAAAATCGCGCCTTCGTACAAAACTCATAACCGGTTAGATAGGGCCAATGTACAACACACAGCGGCTTCCATGGAGCTATTTTACCATACACAGACCCGGTTATATGCTACCAAAGTACCATACACAGAACCCGGTATATGGTAATACACAGAAGCCGTTACATGGTAATACACAGAACCTGCCACATGGTCATACACAGAACCCGCTATATGGTACCACAGTAGCATATATAGAACCCCTTATATGGTACCACAGTATTCCATACACAGACCGTCTGCATGGTAACATACACAGTACCACAGTGCTGCAGTCCCATACATAGACAGCTGACATGGCAACATACACAGTCACATACATAGACAGCTGACATGGCAACATACACAGAACCGAAGTACCATACGCAGACAGCTCACATGGCAACATACGCAGTACAACACAACCATTCACAGACGGCTTACATGGCCACATGTATAGTAGCTGCAAATAGACACAGCTCACCTGCTCAAGACTCTTGCCGGACTTATTGAGGAGCACCAGTCTCAGGCCAGTCAAGGTTTTCAAGGCCCATATCTTCACCTGCACACCAGCACACGCCAGATTGCAAAAGCCCAGCCAGCAGTGAACGAAAATGGACCTGGAGTAACATCGAATAACCGCTTGAGTTGTGGTACAACTGCTCTCAAACTTTGTGTGTCGCTGTGCGTGCGTGCGTGCGTATGTGCGTGTGTGCGTGTGTGTGTGTGTGTGTGTGTGTGTGTGTGTGTGTGTGTGTGTGTGTGTGTGTGTGTGTGTGTGTGTGTGAGTGAGTGTGAGTGAGTGTGTGTGTGTGTGTGTGTCTGTGTGTGTGCATGTCTGTGTGTGTGTGTGTGTGTGTGTGTGTGTGTGTGTGTGTGTGTGTGTGTATGTGTGTGTGTGTTTCATGAAAGAACCGGTCGCTTACAAGAGAATCAGACAGGGAAGAGGGTTTGTGAACAGCGTGTTGGTAGGCCATAACCTAATAGCAGTACTCCATAACTGGCATGCTGGCAGAGCCATGGCATTTTCCATGACTTGTTGCGAGGGATCCTATGGAATTGGTTTAGAGTTAGGGAGCGTTTCAGATCAATCCACGCAGTCATCTGAACATGCCATGTCCCAGGAAATTCAGCTGCTCTCACAAACACTGCACGAGCTTTAAAAGGAGCTGTGCCAAGAGAGAACACGAGTCCTGCCGATTCAACATGCCGCAACAAAGAGAAACCAAAAAACGTAAGCAAGCGCACCGGCCCCGAGCCTGAAGAGGGCTCAAAGCGGGATTTTTTGTTATTATCCACGTATACATGGAGGCTCAGATGGGGCATTACGTTACTGATGGTCACTGCAATCCAGAAGACACATGATCACCATTATGATCATTTCAATCCCACACGCTTATAGCAATGGGGATAGCCTCTGAACAAGCGTAAGGTGTCAAGGGGCCGAGTGAGCATCACACCGTGACGCTTGACAAGCTGAAGACCGGCCATCCATCTCGGAAGAAGGAGCCCAGGAAACTCCAGGCATTCCCGGTTGCTGTCAGCACGTTCTTGAAGTTCTGCACATTAGCATGTTGGACAAGACCGTGAGGACCTCTTGCACATACATGTACATCTGCAGATTTGGAATAAACCTGAATACTTCTTCGGCCGTCGTGACGGCAGCTTGATCAAGCTGCGCTCTTATTACGGTTTCCTGCTATTCAGCAAGCTAAAGAGTGGGAGTGCCAATTGCTCGGTCACGGGCCTTTTCTTCCGGCCAGGCCTAGGCCTAGGCCCGCCGCATCAGTCTTGCAAGGACAACCTCATGAGTTAACTTGGTCACGTTTGCACGATCAAGCACATGGCTTTATCATCGTATTTGCAAGGGAAACGCCACGTTTGCACGATCAAGCACATGGCTTGATCATCGTATTTGCAAGGGAAAGGCTACAGGTTTCATGATCATTAAGCAACAAGGTTGAGCTTAAGCTTAAGGGTTTAATCCGCATATTGCAACTGGACAACATCAAGGGATTCATCATCGTACTTAGCAAGGAGAAGGTCAAGGGTTACATCGTCATAGTTGCAAGGGCCAAGCGTTAAGGATCGAGGCCTCATCCTGCAGGCGACAAGGTCAAGGCCTTCATCATCATACTTGGAACGGGCGAGTTGAGGGTTACATCATCATGCCCTGAAGAGGCAAGGTCAAGGGGTACACAATAATAGCTGAAAGGGATAAGCTCTGAGGGGTCACTGATATGCAAGGGACGAGGTCCAG
>KV908384.1:521355-526355 GCA_002005505.1 Botryococcus braunii
CCTCACGCACTCACTCATGCACCCACCCACCCACCCACCCTCTCTCCCTCCCTCCCTCCCACCCACCCACCCTCCCTCCCTCCCTCGCTCCCTCCCTCCCTCCCTCCTCCCTCCCTCTCTCCCTCCCTCCCTCCCTCCCTCCCTCCCTCCCTCCCCCTCTCTCTCTCACTCTCTCTCTCTCTCTCTCTCTCTCTCTCTCTCTCTCTCTCTCTCTCTCTCTCTCTCTCTCTCTCTCTCTCTCTCTCTCTCTCTCTCTCTCTCTCTCTCACACACACACACACACACACACACACACACACACACACACACACACACACACACACACACACACACACAAACACACACACACGAACCCCCCCCCCCACCCTCCCCCCTCCACCCTCCTTACTTGCGCTGCGCCACTGACTGCCAGGGCCATGTCTCTCCACCATCCCTCCCCTCATCAAACAATACTGTTCTCTTTCTCCTCCTCTCCCCCCGCCCTCACCCACCCCCAATCAAATCTGAAAGCAACAAAATGTGAAAAGTATGTTAAAAACGTTGTGGAAAAGTGTGGAAAAATACCTTGAGCATCGTGATGTAGTCGGGCCCCCCGTCGCTGGCGTTCCGCTGCTCTTCGTCGTCCGTCATATAGCTGCCCCCCCCCCCCCCCCCCATCCCACACCTGCTTTAGAAAGTTAAAAGCTTGGAGCACAATTTGTAATTAACCGTAATTCAGTGAAGCCTACATTTCTAAAATCGGAATCTTAAGAAAAAGCATATGGATATCTGTCCCAAGTATCAACCTCTCATACGGATTACCTCGCCTTTTTCCCTTGCCTCTCCCCAGTGAGAAAACATGTTCCTTCTTTCCCCTTCTGTGTGCGCGTATGGTTGTGTGTGTGTGTGTGTGTGTGTGTGTGTGTGTGTGTGTGTGTGTGTGTGTGTGTGTGTGTGTGTGTGTCTGTGCGTGCGTGCATACCTGTGTGTGTGTGTGTGTGTGTGTGTGTGTGTGTGTGTGTGTGTGTGTGCGTGCGTGCACGCACGCAGTTTATCCCCCTTTTGAAGGTGCCTGAGAGAGCGTACAAGGGATTGCTGTAGGAATGGGGGCAAGCAAATTTGGAAGGAGCGAAAAGGGACTGATCACATCATGCATGGGAACGGGGGAGGGGCCCTTCCCTCTTCCCAGGGCCAACGAGACATGCAGGGCGGCAGGCAGGACCCCCCCCCCCCCACCCCCCAACACACACACACACACAGACACACACACACACACACACACACACACACACACACACACACACACACACACACACACACACACACACACACACACACACACATACACACCCCCCCCCCCCCCACACACACACACACACACACAGAGTATCAACAAGGCACATTTGGAGGCTGAGGAGTTACGTTTTTCAGCTGCATAGTCCCAGCACACCAAGAGGTGCATTCCAAACGACAAATTTATTCTTGATTAATAAATTTCAACATTGCAAATTGCGGCACAGGCTTGCAAGCGGTAGGCTCGCCTGCTACAGGCTGCAAAAGGGGCTCGGGAGAGAGGCACAGCCATCGCAAAAAGAAATCAAGACAGTACACCAGTGACGCTAAAATTCCACCAAATACATCTGGCATACTCCCGAACAACGCCAGCAAATTGGGTGAGGGGGCTTCCCCAACACCCATTTTGCTTTCTTTATATTGGGGGGGGGGGGGGGGGGCGGAGCGGGCGGCAAGAGTCTATCGCCCCTGCCGTTAAAGCCCCCTGCGATTGGAAGTTGGGGGCTGTGTTTAGCAAAGTGGTGGGTGTCAGAATGTGTGTCTGTGCGCGAGCGCGCGCGCACGCGTGTGTGTGTATGTGTGTGTGTGTGTGTGTGTGTGTGTGTGTGTGTGTGTGTGTGTGTGTGTGTGTGTGTGTTTTGTTTCTGTGTTGTGTGTGTGTGTGTGGGTGGGTGGGTGGGCGTGTGTGTGTGTGTGTGTGTGTGTGTGTGTGTGTGTGTGTGTGTGTGTGTTCTTCTTTCTTTCTTATTTTAACGAGCGGTGCGCTGCAAGTTTTCCGTAGCAAGCCCGAGAAAAAGTTTCCATTCTGGAGGTTAGTGAGATATTTGGGAGAGAGGAGGGGGCACGCACTTCACGTTGATACCGATGGCTTGGCTGTGAAGGCGCTCGCCATTCCGGAGCGGCTTAGTGACGTCAACGCCAACCTCACCCCCCGTTTGAGGCCCGAACCAGGCCGACTTTATCTGCTCCCCAGGTTCAACAACCCCCCCCCCTCCCCTCAGTGTCCCCACAAGGGGTAGGGGGACTTTATCTCCTCCCTTACTTCGTCTCCTCCCCTACCTTATCTCCTCCCCTACCTTATCTCCTGCCCTACCTTATCACCTCCCTTACACCCAAGGGTAGCGTCCGGCAATGCCAGGCCCTGAACTGGGATGAGTAGGTAAAATCACCCCCAAGGTGGGTAGGATACAGTTATGTGCCTCCTTAGGCAAGGGTGCTCCGCTCACACCCTACAAACACATGAGGAGAAAAGGACAGAGCAGGGAGGATTTGGAAAGGCGCGGTCATATGGGTCACATGGGAAGCCCGCACCCGCGCAGTGCTGCCCTGCGTGGTCCACATCCAGACGGTGGCATATCGGGCGTCGAGAGGGGCGACAAAGGGAGAATAAATTTTGGGATTCGGCCCCGAAAAGTCGACGGTTTTCGGCTGCGTGGCCACGGCTGTCTGCCCCGCCCCGCTCCAGGTC
The DNA here is from genome assembly GCA_002005505.1 of Botryococcus braunii. Taxonomy (NCBI): domain Eukaryota; kingdom Viridiplantae; phylum Chlorophyta; class Trebouxiophyceae; genus Botryococcus; species Botryococcus braunii. Next base: position 524,096 of record KV908384.1, read on the forward strand.
ACCCCCAGCTGGCCGGTGCCTGCGGGGCCCAAGCACACGCTCGGCGCTTGAGAAGCTGTCTGCAGCTTTCCGCGCCTCGGGGCATGAAAAAGAGTAGTTGGATAACAAGCAACCATGGCTGTTAAGCACACTTAGTCGTCGTGACAGGTCAATTGGGGTACATTCATTACGACAGGTAGATCTGGACCGTTTATTCATGATGGCAGGTCAATTTGGACCGTTCATTCATTATGACAGGTGAGTTTGGAGCGTTTATTCATTTTTTAGGGTCAGTTTTGCGCATTTTCATTCACTCGTTCGCTTCCAGGCCCTGGAATCTCTGCGAATGCCATAAAGATTCGCCTGTTTAGTTGTCCCAGCATGAGCCCGGTCCTCGAGCGCTTAGAAAAGTGTTTAGCTCAGGCAGTGCAACGGACGGTACGGAGGCTGGAAGTTGGATGGTATCAGACATGCGGAAGGTCCTGAGTGCACCAGCTTGTAAGGAGCGGAGCGGAAAAACTGTGCTCCTACTGGTGGCCTTTTCCCCTTTTTCCCAATAATACTTTCAGCAGGAAGTCGAATCATTGAATACATATACAAATAAATGTAATTGCATTCTTTACAGGCTTTACATACCTGAAAATCCTTCAATTACTACCGATGCCCAGTAGATAGTGCCTGGACAGACTTCCGCAGAGTTGCTTACTGTTCCTCCGGATAGGTTGAATCCGTCGATGCCACTTCCCTGTGTCCAAATTGTGCATTAAGCCATTGGAAACTGTTGCATAAAAAAGAACTGTGGAAGGTCCAGCTACGTGGGTTCTTCGTTAGTGGAACGTGCCGGACAGCAACTCGGAAGGTACATAAATGATACGTTTACTAAGTGAAATTGTGTGATTACACTACCTCGTAGTAGTTACAACGTGCCCCTCTTGATAAAGCGAAAAATTAGGCAGGATCTCACCAGGACATCCTTTCCGTTCCACTTCCAACTGTTGTTTTTGAAAAGCCACTGTTGTGACATAGCTTATAGGAACAAAAAATTATGAGTTATAATTGTCCTCGCGACCCAATTCAGCCACGTTACTCTGCGGTATCTCAGATCAGGCGTCGGTAAACCAGTTCGCGGCGGACAAGTCACTTATCAAAGTTTTAACGCCATATGCAGTGCATAATTTTTGCATAGTCCATTACCATTGCTCAGAGGCTTTCTACTACAAAATTCTGATCCAAGAATCATCAAACTATGACATTTCCAGTGCGGAATCCGGTACTGCCGTTCTAACGAATGCCGTACACCCGGCCTTTCCTGTCTCTAGCCAACGAATCTCAGCCGAAGCTCAAGGGCCTTGTCTGCGTGATAAGGTGATCCTCTTCGTCCAACGAAGTCCTTCATCATCTCAGTTGGAAGAAGTGGGAGTTCCCTGTGAAAATTTGGGGTTTCATTTCCTCTTATTGTGAAAATAAAATTCCCAGTTCAGCCTAGTTCACATTTCTTTTCTCTTTCCTTTCTCACTGGGAAGTCCCCATCCTAGCGCATCCCAGCTCCTTCATGGGTTCACAGTTTTGGACTACAAACACAGCGTGCGGCTTCAATGTGTAAAATGCTCTTGTCCGCTGCCAGATCGTTCCTGGCCATTATGAGTGAGCAGAACTGGCGTTGGGGCCAGGTATACTCCACATTATCTCCAAGAAGCGCATGCATGTTGAAAACACATATGTTGAAAACGCTCAAGGACTTCCCCCCCCCCCTCCCCCGGGGGGAGAGGGGCTTCAAATTATGGGCCCACGACTTCAGTCCCCAAATTTGAGTGCGCTATAATGGCGGGAAAACTACTGCGGGGCGTGCAGATGTACATGTGTACACTATCACACTGCCACTCCACCCCGGGCCCGGGCCCCTGGAAAAACCCAAGCTCACCAGGCCTCACATAACGCATACATGGAAAGACCCAACCTCACACGGCCTCATATAACGCTTGCATGGAAAGACCCAACCTCACACGGCCTCATATAACGCATGCATGGAAAGACCCAACCTCACATGCCTGCATTAAGGCATCATGTGACGCATCCCCATATGGGACATTTTGCATGGGATATAGCCCCACATTCCCTACTCAAATGCTCCAGAAATGTTCAGCTCTTCCTGTCGTGCTCTAGTAGGCTAGTCTTTTTTCCCAATTGTAATCCCTCTCAGCCGGAATGGCTGACGGGTTCCCTAAAAGTTATTTTTTCATCCTTCCTTCGACTGGAGTTCCGGGGTGGCAGACACCGTACG
>KV908384.1:531355-553855 GCA_002005505.1 Botryococcus braunii
CCTCTGGAGCTGGGCCGGGGGGGGGGGGGAGAGGATTCATGGGGTCTCTGAGCGGAGGACAATCACATGGGCGCCATGGGGATGGCTTCAAGCGGGCTCTTGGGGGCGTGCAGGGCATCGGGGAGCTGGAAGGGGAGATGCAAATGCTTCGCAACATCCTGGCAGAGGTCGGGACCCTGGTCTCCAGCCTCCAGGAGGCCATGACGGGCAGCGCTGAGGTCCCCCCCACGGTCCCACTGGCCTCCAGCTCCTCGGTACCCGCCGACTGGGCCCTCACCGCTGAGGGAGCGCGGTAATGCCCGCTCGGGGGTTGTGCACTTTGTGAGTGGTGAGCAATAGAGATGCGGGAGAGGGGGGCGTTTTGCAAGTGGTGAGCGGTAGAGATGGGTGGGGAGGCGTTTTGTGAGTGGTGAGCAATAGTGATGGGGGGGGGGGTGAGTGGTGAGCGGTAGAGCTGGGGGGGGGGGGCGATGTGATGATGTAACCCTTAAAGGGGAGGGAGTGCGGCAGGGGGAGGGATAGAGAGGGAAAGCGGGGAAGGAGGAGGAAAGATGGAAATAGGTGGGTGAGAGATCAGGTGCGGGGGTAGGAATTGGATGTTTTTCCTTTTTCACTTTTTTTTTTTTTTTTTTTTTTTTTGCCGGGGGGGGGGGGGGAATGTGGAGGGGTTGAGGGAAGAGGAACATGATTGTACCCCCGGGGGTGGGGGGGGGTGTGCGGAGGTAGGTGCACGCGAGTGCGTTTGTTCCTGAGTGCCTGCGTGTGCTTTCATGTGTGGTGTTGTGGGGGGGGGGGTGGGGGAGAGAGGAGGGGGTAACTGAGGGGGGGGGGGGAGGGCTGCGAAAGGGGGAATGTTGGGAGAAGCACACCAACGCAAACACGATACAAATATGCACAAGCAACGAACCCGTGCGCACACTAGTATAGACATTAACAATAGATTCACAGTTTCTGATTTAGTTGAAAGAATTTGTATTCGTAAAATCTAAAGGACCGTTTTGAGTATTTGCAGGGCGCACGCGCGCGCGCGCACACACACACACACACACACACACACACACACACACACACACACACACACACACACACACACACACACATGCATGCGTACGAGCATAGAGAGAGCGCGGCTGGCGAGGTAGCAGGGCGGTCTTGAGGGCTGCAAAGAAGGAGCAGGTGGACGGACAGCTTGGAGGAGGTGGACGTGGCCATAGCGCTGCGAAGGCCTGTGGAAGCTAGAGAGAAGCTGCGCGCTTTGGAGAAGCTGGTTCGCCCTCGAGACAAGTCCCCCTCCCGTGACAGCGCCGACCAGGGCCCCCACTCCCGCCTCCAGAGTGTGTCCTACCCCCCTCACTCCCTCCCTCACTTGCACGCTCTCTCTCTCTCTCTCTCTCTCTCTCTCTCTCTCTCTCTCTCTCTCTCTCTCTCTCTCTCTCTCTCTCTCTCTCTCTCTCTCTCTCTCTCTCTCTCTCTCTCTCTCTCTCTCTCTCTCTCTCTCTCTCCTCTCACCCCCTCCCCCCCTTTCTCTCTCTCCCCCTCCCTTCCTCTTCCCCTCCGTCTCTCTCCGTTGCTCCTCCCCCCTTTGACTCATTCCCATATACCCTCCCCCCACCCGCCTACCCACACACACACACACACACACACACACACACACACACACACACACACACACACACACACACACACACACACACACACACACACACACACACACACACACACAGCCACAGCCACACACAGCCACGGCCACATCCCCACACACACACACACACACACACACACACACACACACACACACACACACACACACACACACACACACACACGCACGCACGCACGCACGCATGCACACCCAGCCACAGCCACCCCCACCCACACCAAGGACAGCGGGCGAGGGAACCGGAGCAGGGGAGAACGTGCTGGAGCAGCAGACAGCGGACCTGGAGGAGCGCAAGGCGAGCCTGATCAGGCTACTGGAGGCCTTGGTGGCGGAGACCGGCCGTGCGGGCGTCAGCCCCTCCTCCACCCGCGCTGCCGTCACCGTGCTGGCCTCTGTGGCGGGGCGCGTGCACGCCCTCCAGCACCTGCTGGATGCTCACTCCTCCTTGCTACGAAGCCAGCAGCACCAGCTGTTGAAGCCCCAGACCACAGGTACCCCGCACCTGTACCTTCGACTTGCCCGTACTGTACGAGCACCAGTTGTTGGAGCCCCAAACCACAGGTATCTGGCACGTCACGAACACGGCCATGTCCATGATGCAAAGATGTACATGTACACGTATGCGTGTATGTGTACGTGTTCATGTGCATGTGCATGTGCATGTGTATGTACGCGTACGCGTACACATTTTCGCATGCGTTCACATACACATCCACGTACAAGTGTACTTCCAACTTTCCCATTGATGACCCAGACAACTGCTGCTTCAGGACAGACAGCCACACTCCTGCGGCATAACTAAGCCCATGGTTCTCAGGTGGTTTTTCGGGTTCATTTGCTAGTTTGATTCCACCTGGCTGCCGTTGGAAGTGGGGTTATGCTCGGGCTGCACACCAGGCGGGGCCATCCTGTGGGCGTGTGGTCCCATGGGCTGTGGGCACGGGTGGGCACAGGGGGCGGGGAGACCGACGGAGCCAACTATGCGGGGGCCTTGTCGCACGTGGTGTTCAGCGGCGTGGCGAATGCGGCCGCAGACGTGTCCCTCATTTTTGGAAAGGATGCGCACGAGCTCACGTCCCTCCTGGTCGTATGGGCCCTCAAGGTGCGATGTGCGGCTCCTCCTCCCGACTCTTTCGACGACGACGAGGACGACTCAATGATGGCATGCCTATGATGGCGCTCTTTCATTCGTCACCCTGTCCGTATTGTCACACGTACGGTGTCACTCTTTCGTTCTTCACCCTGTCCGTATCTTTCCGGTTCTACTGGTTTCTGTACCTTTGGAGTTTCTACGATTATCTTTGCCTACTTTACCTTCCCTTTCTTTGCCTTGCCTTTCCTTCCTTCCCATTCCTTTCCCTTCAACTACCTTCCCCCCCTCCCCTTCCCATTCTTTTCCCTTCATTCCCTTTCCTTGCTAACCCCCCTCCCGTTCGTTTCCCTCCCCTCCTCTCCCATTCCATTCCCATCAATCCCTGTCCTTCCCTCCCCTCCCCTTTCGTTCCTGGCCAGTCTTTTCCCTTCAGTATTCTTTCCCCCCCTTTGCTTCCTCAAGCTTTCCTTTCCTTTCTCATCCCTTCTGTATCATCTCTTTACCCTCCTTCCCATTTTTGTTTTTCCTCTCCATGCAACACCCTTTCCCATGTCTTTCTCTTGCCACGCAGGCCGCCACCGACGTCAAACGGTGGGTGAGGTGTCCACTTTTGTCGTTGAATTTGGACAATCTCCTGTCAGCCTCGTTCATGTGGCTTAAAGCTGTGTGAGGTACTTTTTCATAGTGGTTTAAAGCTGTGGAAGGTCATGTTCATTTGGCTGCATTAGGTTCTTTTTTGCATGGCTTAAAGCTGTGTGAGGTCCTTCATCATATGGCTTAAAGCTGTGTGAGGTCACTTTTCATATGGTTTAAAGGTGTGTGAGGTCTTGTTTCATATGGTTAAAAGCTGTATGAGGTCCCTTTTCATATGGGTTCATATAAAAGCTGTGTGGGGTACTTTTTCATATGGCTTAAAGCTGCGTGAGGTCCTTTTTCATATGGCTGAGGTCCTTTTTCATTTGGCTCAAATCGGTTTGAGGTCCTTTTTTATATGACTTAAAGCTGTGCTGAGGTCCGTCTTCATATGGCTTAAACCTGTGTGAGGTTCCTTTTTCATATGGCTCAAAGCTGTGTGAGGTCCATTTTCATATGGCTTTAAGCTGGGTGAGGTCCTTTGTTATGTGCCTTAGAGCTGTGTGAGGTCCGTTTTCATATGGTTAAAAGCTGTGTGAGGTCCTTTTCATATGGCTTAACGCTGTGTGAGGTCCCTTTTCAAGGGTTAAAAGCTGTGTGAGTTCCATTTTCATATGGCGTTAAGCTGTGTGAGGCGATGAATCCTAAACCCTAAACCCTAATGAACATATCAAAACTGCCAGGGAAATGTTTCGGGAAATGTAAAGGAAATGAAACGGAGATCTCGGCGGGACTGGAACTGGCGCAGGAGACCGAGCTCTGTGCGCTGCTGATAAAACGGCATGCGCTGGCGCCCTTTGCCGCTCCGGCGGGGCTGGGTCCCACGGTGTCCTGCGTCCTCCTGGCGCTCCTTCACTGCCGCTCCCTTGAGAAGTCCCACGGGCTCTCCCTGGCCCCCCGCCTGCTGCGGGACCTGTGGCCTCCCTGTGAACAGGTCACCCCCCTCCTTCCTTCCCCCTCACGAGCCATCGCACGTCCGTTCTTTGCACCTGCGTCGGCGGGGCAATGGCGAGCAGCTTCCAATGGCCAACTTTCACTGTTGCTTCTAGTAAGGTTGCTTGATGGCGATCTGTTCTTGCTTCTTTGAAGGTAACTTAAAGTAAATTTATTAAAGTTGCTCCATGTTGCTTATTAAAGTTTCTTGATGTTGCTTATTAATGTTGCTTAAAGTTGATGTTGGTTCCGGTGCAATACAGAAGCAAAGGGCCCTCGACGTGCACGATGTCTTAGGAGTCTGATTTGGTTCATTGGTGTCTAACAATCTAAAAGGACAGGGGCCTGATGGACAAGAGGTGGTTGGGAGTGACAGGTGCTCCAGAGGAGGCTGAAGCGGGTGGCGGAGGAAATCACGCTGCAAGTGATGGAGGAAGTGGACTCCATGGCGTACAGCGGCGCACCCGAGTTCGCAGAGGAGGGATGGGAGGGCCTCACCTCCATCTTCCCCTCGGCCGCCAACCTTGTGGCAGAGCTGCAGGTGCGCACCCTGCACTTGTTTTTGTGCATTGTGTGTGTGTGCATGTGCGTGTGCGTGTTCGTGTGTGTGTGTGTGTGTGTGTGTGTGTGTGTGTGTGTGTGTGTGTGTGTGTGTGTGTGTGTGTGTGTGTGTGTAGCCGCACCTTTTTCTTTCGGTTGAAAGGGGGAAGCCGCAGCTCCATTTGTTTTGGGGGTGGGGGGGTTCAAAGGGGGCAGGGGGATTGGGCTGGCATCTTTCGGGTTTTTTGGGTGGGGAAGGGGGACGGGGGGATTGGGCTGGCATTCTTTACACTTTTTGGAGTGGGTACCTAAAATCAAATTTTTCGTAGTAAACTTGAATAACATATGTTTGTGGTAAAATGCAGATAGCAGGATATGGTGATCGGTTTGTTTGGAGGTTGCATATGTGAGAGGGGTTGGGGGGACTGGTGAAGGCCCTGGTGGATACCTTGGAGCCCCTGGCGGGGCCCCGCACGGGAGCCGCCCTCCGGAGAGCGTTCACGGAGCTGTTTGGCGTTTACATTGACGCTATGTGCCGCGCCTTTGAGGAGCACCAGACCACAGATGGGCCCTTCATCGAAACTCTCGGTAACATTTCCTGAATCCCCCCTTGTAGATTTGATTAACTGTGCACCCAGAGCCCCCCCCCCCCCCCCAGTGGGGACATATGCAGGGACGCGCGCGCACACGCACACACACACACACACACACACACACACACACACACACACACACAACCACATACACACACACACAACACCACAAAACGCACACACACACACACACACACACACACACACACACACACACACACGCACGCACGCGGGCGCGCATGCGCGTGCACGCACCCACGCGCGCGGGTGCGCGTGCACGCACCCACGCCGACACCCTTACCCATCCACCCACCCACCCACACACACACACACACACACACACACACACACACACAGGCACGCACGCGCGCGCACACACACACATACACACACACACACAAACACACACACACAGACACACACACACACACACACACACATACACACACACACACACACACACACACACCCATCAACACTCACACCCACCCAACCCCCCACCCACCCACCGACACCCCCCCCCCCCCGGCACACACACAAAACCCCCCCCTCCTCACCCACACACCCACCCACCCACTCACCCACCCCACTTTTCCTCCCTCCCTCCTTCCCTTCCTCCCTCCCACCCACCCACCTTCAAACCCCCACCGACCCGCACTCGCACCCGCACCCGCACCCACCCGACCCCACTCACCGACACCCACCCACCCACCCCCACTCACTCACACCCAATCTCACCCACTCACCCAACCACACCCACCCACACCCAGTCACCCACCCACCCACTCACTCATCCACACATACCCAACCTCACCCACTCACCCATCCACACCCACCCAACTACCCACCAACCCATCCTAGACCCCCACGTGAAGGCAGGGGGCGGCGGGGGGCAGATCCGGCGGTGGAGCCAGCTATGGAGGTGGCCGTCACGATGGCGGAGCAGTGGCTGCCGCAGCTGGCCGCCCCTCTGGGCAGCAAGTGCGGCCCTGTCTGCGAGGCCCCGGCGCTGCACACCCAGCTGGAGGAGCTAGCGGCCACCCTCGGCCTGCAGCTGCAGCGAGTCGAAGTCTGACACGCCACTGGCGAGTCAGACTAATCCAGAGGCTGACGAGTCGCCAGCCTCTAGGGCCCTCGCCAGCTTCTAGATCTATCCCTTCCCCAACCCCCCCCCCCCCCCCCCCGAACCTTGTGTGTGTGCATTCAATCCTGTAACGGTACCGCTTTCACTTCAGAACATGCCCATTTGGGATTGTTTTGCAATCCGAATATGGTGCGCCGAACCTGCCTCACACCTCCCGGTAGGACGGATGTTGGGTCCAGCTGCTGCAGCTGGCCTGCACACGGTGCAGATAGCATTAATCCGGCTGGTGCCGCGGCAGCCTTGCAAACAATGGTGGTTCAAGGCAATATGAATGATCGGCAGTATGAATGATTTCATTTGTACGTGTGAAATACAGATGATGACATGTGTGTATGAAGATCTCGTAAATGTTGATTTAAACTTGTTTACAGATATGGCATCTCCTTCATTAATATTAATATTAGTTCTTTACAGGGATACTACTTGGACAACAGCCCTCCAAACTGGAGTAAAAGTTGCCAGATTTCATCCGGATCTTGTCAAGATCGCTCAGCCATATTGAAGCAAGTCCGTCCTGTATGGGCCCACCTCCATCTCTTTCTGGATATAATGGACGTCCGTCATGCCAAACAAACTTGGAAACTACCTTACCCTTGAACTGACCCATATGCAATGTGGGTGAGCCAACCCGTATTAATTAACTGATACAGCAACCACTCTAACAATTTCAGTCTTTGAAGGAATTCGAATTAACTATGAGCAACACTCCCTACACGGTATGCGCACTCATTCTATTGCGCTAACTCCCATATTGGACAGGTATGACTTAAGATGTCCTGTATGGGATGTACCACAAATTTTTCAAGTAGCAAGACAGGTCAGAACCAGTAGCCCAACGCAGCCCCGTAGGCATAGTATAGCAACACAGCCACTAGTCCCTCGCGATTGTTGAACTCCAGACTGGCTGCAATTTGGACATGACGGAGGCTTAAGCCCACGCATTCGATCAATCGTATGTGGCTGAACAGATATCTATACAGATATCTGTTCAAATATATGTTCAAGTATATTTGAACATACATCGATATATGCATATGGGTCACGTAACCAATATTCTTCTTTTCCTCTCCTCTTCTCCCTGGTTCTTTCGTATCTCAATTCAAGGTGAAAAGCCATATCTACTGACATGTTTTGCGATATGCTGCCGTGACTTCTGCGATACACGTGCTAGCAAGCAATTGTTTTAAAATTCTCAAACGTATGAGGGTTTGGTACATGGCAGTCTATATGTACATGTATACAGATGCGCACGAAACTTCACTGGTCGTCCCCACGTGGTGCAACAGGCTCCCAAGGCTCCAGCGCCAGGAAAAGGAGGACCAGCAACGCATCCCCAACATTTTACCATACAGGCACAGTGCTTTCCTTGCACTTGGCCATGTCTTGCAGTTAAAGCATCCTCGGGCTCCAGGGCGCCAGGGCCTTAACACCTGCCGATGGACCTAGGGATGCCTCTTGGTCTCCCCTAGGGACGCAAATTCACAATGAAACCATTAACGCGACGACGAGGCGCGTGCCTGGTCCAGGTTTTGCTCGGCCCCCTCGTGCATGCCCAAGGCCCTCTTTGTCAGATAGCTCCGCCAGAAAGTACAAGCATCATTGGGGTCCAGGGTGACTGCCTGGTTCAGCTGTAGCAGGGCCTCCTGGGACCTGTCCAAGAGGTTCAATTTCTCCCCGCACGACCAGCGAAAGCGAGCAACTACGGGTTCTATGATGACTACCTGTTTCAGGTCTTGCACGGCCTCGTTGCACCTGCCAAGGAATTGCAAAACTTCACTGCGCGACCTTCATAGCTGCCCATGTGTAACAGTGACTAGGACCGGGTTCGATTCGGCCAAGTGCTCGGGTCGGATCCGTTTTAATAACACCTGTTATCATGTTCCTTCTGGATAAGGTCTCGTGGAAAGTGCAGTACGGCAAGTGTGCCTGGTAGTAGCGTAGCTCAAGGGACGTGTCCCTAGTTGGCGCAACAAGGATACAGATTGTAAGGAATTCCGGGCAAGCTTAATGTAATGTTCCGTCTCATTTCCTGAACCCTCAAATTGCACTACTCTTACACCATGGCCCTCCTGGTCTCCCCTAGGGACGCAAATTCACCCTGGGGAATTCACGCGACCACAAGGTGTGTGCCTGGTCAAAGTCTGGCGAGGACTCGTCCATCATGCCCAACGCTCTCTTGGTCATCCCGCGGGACCAAAAAAAGCGGGCATCATTGGGGTCCCACATGACTGCTAGGTTCAACTGTGCTAGGGCCTCGTCGTACCGGCCCAAGTTCCTCAAAGTTTCACCGAGGGACCATCGGATGCGAGCATCATGGGGTTCTAGCAGGACTGCCTGGAACAGGTCTTCCTGGGCCTCGTTGTACCTGCTCAAGAGTCTCAATGTGTCACCGCGCGAAAAGCGAATGCTAGCATCTCTGGGGTCCAGGCGGACTGCCCGGTTCAGGTCGTGCAAGGCCTCGATGTACCTATGCAACTCTCGCAAAGTCTCACCGCAGGACCAGAGGATGCCAGGGTTATTGGGGTCCGCGATGACTGCCTCGTTCAGGTCTTGCATGGACTCATTGTACCTGCCCAAGGCTCTCAAAGTCTCCCCGCGCGACCAGCGAGTGCGAGCATCACGGGGGTTTAAAACGATTGCCTTGTTCAATTCTTGCAGGGCCTCGTCATACCTGCGCAAGACTCTTAATGTGTCCCCGCGAATTCCGAGAGTAAGTGCATCATTGGGCTGTAGGGTGTCTGCCACATTGAGATCTTGGAGGGCCTCTTCGTACTGAAGGTGACTAATTTTTTCAAGTGCGAGCTCGCGCCTCTGCTGCGCCAAAGCGTTCAAATGCGGCGCCATGTTCTCCTTGTGCGTGTTCACCAGCTGCAGCCTCCTGGTCCCCTTCGCCCCTGACAGTGAAACGGTTGTCAGGGTCCTGGGCCTTCCTTCAACTACCGTGTTTACATACGTATGCCTCAAAACGAACTCAAACTCATTTTCTTAACAGGGACGAATTGTTTGGTAGGATTCACACTCGATCGGAGGTCTAGACGCTATCTCGTTTACTTGCAGTACTCGTGTTAGCATGTTAATACTAGTGTTAGTACGGGAAGCATCGATATCGGGCCTAGGCCTGATATCCTCAGGGCTGGAGGATGACTTGTGTGATGAACTTGAACTACAGGCCCTGTTTCAAACTTAAATGAGGCAGAAGTGGTACACTTCTTTTGTTATTTTAGTCAGTACGTTCACTGACTTAAATGAAGCTGAAGGTATATTTACGTTTAAAAAAATGATTTCTGTATGTTAAGCTGACGGGTAGCACAACGGAAGCTGCATAGCTAAAGTTAGGGACTCGAGTTCGTCGTTCATTAGGGAGCCGCACCTCGATTAAAGAGATTCGCAAGATGACAAAACACACGTGTAAATCTAGAATCTCACGTTGTCAACTGTAAATCTGGGAATCGACCCGCAGCAACTCCTTAACGTTCCTGATATGGCTCGGATCAGACCCTGTGAAGCTATCTTACTTGAAGGTACTAGGTTTTCTCTCTTCTCTGGAGCAGCCGCGCAGATGTCTTTAAAGCAAAATTGCTGGCGCACCTGGAACAGTCGGTCCACGGGACCTCAAACAACACTGCAATGATTTTATGTCATCTTTAAAGACAATGGAAATTAAATCTTCATAAAGGTCGAGTTCAAACGGTTACGTTTCGGAAAGTACTTTCGAACCGTCGGATAACAGACTTTGCCGAACAGGATCCGCTACTGCCTTGTCGGAGCAGCGCCAGGAAAAGCAAGTTGTATTCTATATTATTACAGCTACTTTTTTGCAGATATGGTTGCCATAAATGTTTATTTTGAGCGTCAAGCGCATCGCCTCGATTGCTGTATTGTTACGCCGCTTTTACTATGGCAGGTTTCGGTTGTGAAGACTGTTGTAAAGATCGCGCGATTTCGCCGGAGACAGTCCGTGTCACTCGTCACGGCACGTGACAGTGAGGCAAGGCTCGTGATTCACGAGTCGTGAATCGTGATTCGCGAGGTGTACGACAGCACCCCCCCAAATGAGTTTCTCCCACCCGTAATTGGGCACTGCTTGTCAGGGATTCGCCTTTTCCTGCCACTGAAGGCATTAAATGGTCCCTTTCGTGCTTGCAACTTATGTCTGTAAAAATAGAGTTTGGTTCATTCCTATAGCAGTAGTAGCATGGAAATATCATTTTTGACAAAAACCAGAAAATCCGGCCTTAACGGCGGGACCCATCCCATCTCTTGCCTCTTTCTTCCTAGCCAACACCGAATCCCGGCTTCCGATTGGGGCCCCATGCAGACCTCAAGTCCCCCACGAGTCCACCCAAAACTCTCCTCTTTTGGTCAGCTGGGCCCTAGAGAGAAGGAACAAATCCCTTTTGTTCTCAAAAACTGCCGAGCGCATGGCTCCTTAACCTCGATCTCGTCATGTCCGCTACAACGGAGCCCCCACAGCACCGAATAACGCCAAAATTTGTGACAGCAATCTTTAATAGTAACAATACTTAACCTCAAGTTTAATCGGAAGAAGCTTTCATGCTCAAGACGCTGCGGCGTCTTGTTTCGAAGGCCCTGTTTGCTTCCGCAAGGTTTTTACTGCAGGGGGTTCTCTAAGGCGACGTGGCACCGTCTTTAAGGGCGGACCGGGTAGAGTTTATGCTGGCATGGCAGTCACGTGTACTGATTTACTATCACGTGCTGGAGTTTCAGAGCCGATATTAATTTCCTTGCGAAATGCCACACGAATTACCCCAATTGACGGTCAGGGTGGGAATAACTTATTTGGGGGGGTGAAGTGCTCAAGAGTCGTTAATGCCACGTGGGGTATGGGGGTACAACATGGGCTAACGAGGCGTGACAGCATGAGGTGTTGTGACCTTAGCACATGTTGGTGTAGTAGGCTGCACGTGCCTGATGGCACCCTCATGTGGTGGACAAGCGGGCCTCGCGGCACGTACGGCCAGACGCGCTACGCTTCTCGGCTCGCAACAACCCGTTCAGCACCTGGCAGATCAGGTGGCGGAGAGCCGAAGGGGCTACACTTCTATGAGCATTGGGTAATGTCGAAACTTTCTGTCACATCAAATCACATAGCATGCGTTGGTGCGGCAAGTGGTGCACATGTTTAACAAAGGTGAGGACGGCAGTTGTGGCAACTAGCCATCGGTTGTCGATTCTCTATCCCATTCCTTGAGGCACTGACCAGGTGTCTCATAACCAAACTTTCCTTTTAAGAGAGCTTGTGGATGTACTGCAAACATAGAAGCAAAACATGTCAATTCTCTTCGGAGGCCCCAACAGGATGTCTCGACACCATCCCGATGACCTGGGTTTCCCAAACATGTCCCAAACTTTTTTGGATTATTTTGGGGATGTCCCAAAAACATCCTAGTAAAAGCACGGAAAGGTCACATGACATGTTGGAAATCCCCAGTTCATCCCCAAAACGTCTCGGGATCACCTGTGAATGCTGGAAAGATGCCAAGACATGTTGGAAATCCCCAGTTCATCCCCAAAACGTCTCGGGATCACCTGTGTACATCCTAGGATACAATGCAAAACATGTGATGGTCCTGCCAGTAACCTAGAGCGCATGGGGTGTTCCAAGCCTGAAGTATACCCACCTTATAAGCTGAAGTAGCACACCTATGAAAGGAAGCTACAGCGCCAATGGGACAAGCTGGGTGAACTCCTGAAATGCATTACCTGCAAAAACACCCTGAAGTAGCACTGGAAGTGTATAAACACACACACACACACACACACACACACACACACACACACACACACACACACACACACACACACACACACACACACGCACACACACACACACACACACACACACACACACACACACGCACGCACACACACACACACACACACACACACACACACACTCACACACATGTGCGCGCAGTCTCGCGCACATAAGTCTGTCATAAGTTTCACTTCAAAATTCAGCTTTTTGCGTAGGAGGTCTTGACAAGTTGATTTCAATGGACATGAACGGAAATTTTAAGGGACCTCGTACCCCATCATCTCCAGCTCAAGAGCTTGAAAACAGCGGGGGGAATTAAGAGCCAGAGCCACATTCGCAAGCATTATGTTTGTGTTCGTTTGTGTGCGTCAGGGTGAGTGTCGGTGAGATATGCTTACAGAGGGGGTCCAGGAGAATACAAAAGGAAAGGGAGGGAGTGACGCGGAGAAGGATACACACACACACACACACACACACACACACACACACACACACACACACACACACACACACACACACACACACACACACACACACACACACACACACACACACACACACACATACACACACACACACACACACACACCTACACTCTCTGTCTCTCTCTCACACACACACACACACACACACACACACACACACACACACACACAGAGAGAGAGAGAGAGAGAGGGGGGGGGGAGGGAGGGAGAGAAGGAGAGAGAGGGGGGGGAAGGGGGGGAGAGAGAGAGTGAGAGAGAGAGAGAGAGAGAGAGAGAGAGAGAGAGAGAGAGAGAGAGAGAGAGAGAGAGAGAGAGAGAGAGAGAGAGAGAGAGAGAGAGAGAGAGAGAGAGAGAGATAGAGATAGAGAGAGAGAGAGAGAGAGGGGGGGGGGGGCGGGGCACACACACACACACGCCCCCACGCACGTGCACACGCACCCCCACCCACACCCACAACCGCACCCCCAGCTCACCCACGCTTAACACCCAACGTGTTTTGCACAAGAGCACCCTTCATTGAATTAAAAGATGCTTAACTTCATCCGGACCTTGTCAAGATCAATAATGTACATATATTCCGCCATATTGAAGCAAGTCCGTCATGTGTGGGCCCACCTCCAGCTTATTTAGTTTATAGTGGACTTCCATCATGCCAAACAACCTCGGAAACTACTTTACGCTTTAGCTGACCCAAATCTGATAAGGGTGAGCCAACCGTTATTACTTAATTGATACAGCACCCACTCAAAAGAATTCGGTGCAGTCAATTCTATGGCGAAGACTTCTTTATCTTTTGTTAGATTATTTGAAGCCTCCATTTCCCCCCTTTTGGGGGGGGGGGGGGCGATGTGAAAATTTCGGGGGCTGTACCGGTACCCACAAGGTGGTGCTGGGAGGGCAGTGTGCGAGAGCAGGCCGCTGTTTGAGGGGCTGGGCCTGGCCACAGCTCTGCGTCAAGCCGGAACGCATGAGCCATCATCACCGAGGCGCAGGTGCGCAGCGCCTTACCCCACGTGCAAGCCGTGCTTGTGGGCACAGACTTCGACGCCATCACACCATCCGGCCTCGTCAACAACGTGGCTCCCGAATGTCCCCGCTCTTTCTCCCGGGCCCCCACTTGCATCCAGTCATGCTCGCGCATGCACAAGGGGGTGCGCACTCATCCACAGATGAATATGCCGCATGAATGGCCGCGCGGAGAGAAGGGGGGGGGGTACACACACACACACACACACACACACACACACACACACACACACACACACACACACACACACACACACACACATCCACACACACACACACACACACACACACACACATGCATGCACGCACGGACACACACGCACGCACACACACGCACGCGCACACACACACACACACACACAGAAGATAGAGCGAGAGAGAGAGAGAGAGAGAGAGAGAGAGAGAGAGAGAGAGAGAGAGAGAGAGAGAGAGAGAGAGAGAGAGAGAGAGAGAGAGAGAGAGAGAGAGAGAGAGAGAGAGAGAGAGATAGAGAGAGAGGGGGGGGTTGAGAGAAGGTGAGAGACAGGGCGGAGGTGACGGCGGAGAGACCCCCCGCCCCCAACACACACACACACACACACACACACACACACACACACACACACACACACACACACACACACACACACACACACACACACACACTGTTGAATGAATTGGTCAATACTGTACTTAGTGACATCCCCTGTCACATGCCATCAACAGCAGTGTAAACTATAGCCTTTACAGCCCTTTATGAACGGTATAGATCATACTCGTACCTCAATGACATAACACGTGACTTGTACGATATGCGTTCTCAATAGACATTACGTATGGTAGTACTTTAGGATCCCTGCAGTCCGAGCCATCCCTGGGCAGCCCAGGAACGGCTCGGTACTTGTCCGAAGCATGTTGGTATCCTTGACCAACCTCTACTGTTGGAGAGTGCTGTGTGCTGTTCCTGGAAACGTTGTAGCGTGGACGGTTTTTCCCACAGGCTACGAACTGACGCTGCCGTCGTGCCATCACTGCAGGTGACGCCGCAAGCAGAAATGCTTGAGGTTATGGGCCCACGCTTTCCAAGCTGAGCTTGCAGTGACGCACGACAGATTTCCAGGGAGAAAAGGGGTTTCGGACCCCGCTTCGAGACTGCGAGCTTCACTGACGAGTGAGGTCTGGCCGTTCAAACATATCGAGCTAGTCACGTAAAATTATTCCTTCTGTAGTGCTGGAAGGAATTGTTGTACAGTAGCAACTGGGCTGGGAAAGCAGAAGTACTTCTGGGACTGATCAACTCAGTGTCAGAGCTAGGAAGAAGTGCTTCCAGGGGAAGTCATTTAAGGCTTGGAGTGAAGAACTGGCTTGATCATGAAAACTAGAAGCAGACAAGTGATCATGAAAACGAGAAGTAAGCGCACTGCAACGGAGTCTGGATCAGCTGGGTCTGGCTCCTCCATCAGTGCATCACCCAGCCAGCCAGCAAACTCCACTGCGCAGAGTGGAGAGATGTGCATCGCAATGACGAAAACCGGTGGCGTCGTCACCACGAATGTCAAATGTCCAGTGACTCTGGACAGAGAGGGAGTGGAATTTCCACTCTGGGATCTGGCATATGTGGCAGCCTGTGGCCTCAAAAGGTGCAAGGCAGCCATTGAAGCTCCAATGCCAGACACAGAGGAGAATGCAGCAGCGCTCCTAATGCTGATTGAGAGCGTCCCCAAGGCGTGGGGTGCCAAGCTGGCTGCAATGCAAGTGGCAGCCAATGCCTACCAGTGGGTTCGAGAGCGTTTTACTGGAGGGGCAGACCAGGAGCTCCTACACACCAGCATGGGAGAGACAGAAACGTTGGAGGACTACTACAACAGGAAGGTGGCACTCTTCCATGCACTCAAGCGAAATGGGCACTCCATCATGGAGAGAGAAGCCAAGCTGGCAATCATCAAGGGCCTGCCAGAGGAAGCGAAGGAGACTGGGATGTTCTCCTCATCTGCTGGGAAGGATCTGGAGGGACTGTGGGAGATCATCTCCACCACAGCCAAGGGACTGGGCTTCAACGACCAGGTCCCCAGAGTCACCCCTGTGGCCAGGGCAGCCATCACACCAGCCTACTCCACCACACCAGGGACTGCAAGCCTACAGGAGACCCAAGCTGGAGGCCAGGGGGGCCAAGCTTCATCGACCAAGGTGGAGGGACGGGACCGGCGTGACAACAGGCGCTGCCGCTACTGCAACAAGCTAGGCCATTTTGAGAGGAACTGCCTCAAGAAGGAGGCGGACGAGAAGATGCAACAGAACCTGCAGCAAGTCATGGCTGCAATGGCCAATCTGCTTCCGCAATTCCAAAATCAAGCGTCGGCTGCAGTGGCTCGACCTCCGGAGGGCAGCGGGAACGGCAACAACTTTTTCCCCGGGGGATATCCACCACCCTCTGGTATGTCTGCCATGATTTCTCTGAATGTCTTAACACCAACACGCGTCATGCCAGAAGCGAGAAGTTTTCTGGTGGACAGTGGAGCCACCATCCACCTAGTCAATGATCTGTCCCTGCTACATTCCCCCACCCTGCACAGAAATCCCATTCCTTTGCATATGGCTACGTCAGATGCCACGGGACAGATAATTGCAACTGGTTCCCTGTGCTTGAGCAGTGCAGAACAGCAACCCCTGTGGCTTCACAATGTGCATTGTGTTCCTTCAGCTACAGCTAATCTGATTTCAGTGACAGCTGCTATACGTGATGGGGCTAGTTTTGTGACAGACAGTGTGGGAAGTTACACTGGTATGCGTGGCGCTCAAAACTGGTCTTGTTCAGTTGCACAGAGAAATGGCCTGTATTTCTTGCAGAAGGTCAGTCCAGTCAGAAACCCTGTCTCTGTGTTTGTTAACACAGCCAGAGCACCAGTCGCTCATGATTGCAGATTGAGAGCACTGTGGCACAGTAGACTGGGGCACCCAGGGGAGGTTAATATGAGGCGACTGCAGTCTGAAGATTTGGTCCTGGGCATCCCTGTATCTCTCTCCCCTTGCGCAAACTGTCACTCTTCGTGTGAAGCGTGCATTCAAGGAAAGCACAGTCGTCCCCCTTTTGGAACCAGTTCCAGAGCAGCCACTGAGCCCCTTGAGAGAATTCATTTGGACACAGTTGGCCCCATCTCCCCTACAGCTATTACTGGGGAGCGCTTCTTTGTCACGATTGTGGATGAGGCTACGCACTACGTCATAGCCCTGGCAGTAAAAACCAAGGATGCAATCAGCAGTGCAGTCAGAGACCTCCTGATTTTTTGGCAGAGGCAGTTGAACCGCTCTGTTAAGTGCATTCGTACTGACAGGGGGACAGAATTCCTCAACAGTACATTGAAGGGTTTCTGTACGCAGGAGGGAATTAAATTTGAGACCTCTGCAGCATACACGCCTCAGCAAAATGGCGTTGCTGAACGGATGAACCGAACAATCAAGGAGAAGGCCAGAACACTCATGTTGCATGCAGCTGCCAAACAGTCACTCTGGAAGGAAGCAGTGGAGACAGCCTGCATCCTGTACAATATGGGACCTGTGACTGGACGTGACAAGACGCCTTATGAAGCCTTCCATGGGGTAAAGCCCGATGTATCCCTGCTCAGGACTTTTGGCTGTCTAGCACATGTGCACATACCTGATCACCAAAGGGGAGTGTTTGAGTCTAAGACCTCCCCTGGTCTCTTCACAGGGTATTCCAGTGTGTCAAAGGCATATAGAATTTATATGGGAAACGGGATTTGGAAAGAAAGCAGAGATGTTACCTTTCTGGAGCACTTAAGGGGCGCAGACAGAGTGGGGCTTAGCACCATGTCTCCTGTGAGTCCAAATGCAGTCCAGCAGCCCTTTGCCTTGCCTTTTGTACAACAGGAGGGCCAGCAGTCCTTGGGTCAGTTGTCCTTTTGGGACTCAGATGATCCTGAGCCTCTCTGCAACCGAGAGGTCAACGTACAGCAGTCCGGACCTGACTCCCCCTGTGCAACCACCCCCTGTGCAACTACCCCATGTGCAATCAACCCCTGTGAGAATTCTGAGACTACAAGTGTCAACGTGGACGGGGAGCCCACTTCCTCGGAGCTGAGCCATACGCAGTCCGGCCACAGCTGGTCCGTACTCGGACACATGGAGAACCTGGCGCGAGGAGGCGAGGAGACCAAGTCACACATGCAACGTTTGAATAATGTGCAAGAATGTGTTCGAATGGAAGTTGGGGCCATGGGTGTCCGAGGGCAAGACGGGCTGACCCGGCAGCAACGGTATGATCAGAGAGTAGCAGCACGTGAGACTGCAGCTGAGGTCACTGTGGAACATGATGGAGATGTGAGTGATGGAGAGAATAGGAGAATGTCAGAGGCCATTTGCCCAGGGGAAGCAACGGAAGCTCAGCCTAGTGGACAGGACTTGGCCAGGCTGGAGGGCATGTCTGATCATGTAAGCGCTGAGAGTGAGGCAAGAGAGGTCAGTTTGGAGATTTCCAATCAGACACTTGATGGACAAAGGGAGTCTTCAGATGGCCAGGCTCTGCGTGCTTGTGAGGGACACACTGGGGAGTCACAGGTGTGTTGTGAGAGTACAAGCGTGGATGAGAGAGACACCACTGCAGGGTGTCGCACAGTGCCAGATTATGCTGCGCCTTTGAGTGATGAGTGCGTTTGGGACATGACGAGTGATGTAAGACCCAGATTGAGTGGAGCAGCATGTGAATCCTCCAAGGAGAGAAAGCTGCAGACACCTCCAGAGTGGGAGAGAGTCAGAGAGGTGTGTAACGCAGTAACCTCGAGCGAAAGAGTAGTGGAAGCACGTGCGTGTGAGCCTAGAGAGGATAGCCATGTTGTGCATGATCACAATCTGAATCCTGTAAAGGGTAAGATACCTGGGGTGAGGTGGTCCAAGGTGCCAATCCCTGGAAACCTCAGGGAGGCGCAAAGATCCCCTCAGTGGCAATTCTGGCGCCAGGCAATGCAAGAGGAGCAAGATTCTCTTGATGCGCACGAGGTGATGGAGTACGTTGAGAGACCCAGGGGACACAAGGTGATCCCTGTGCATTGGATCTTCTCTGTGAAGACTGATGCACATGGGAACGTGTTGAGATTTAAGGCTCGGCTTGTAGCCCAGGGCTGTAGACAGATTCCTGGAGTTGATGTAGATGAGGTCTTTGCACCTACCAGTAGCTATGGGTCCAGGAGGACTTTGCTAGCAACTGCTGCAGCAAAGAACATGGAAATTCACCAGGTGGATATAAAGACCGCCTTTTTGAATGGTGAATTAGAGGAGGAGGTGTATGTGACACAGCCTCCTGGATTTGATAATGGCAACCCCAACATTGTGTGCAGACTGCGTAAGGCCCTTTATGGCCTGAAGCAGGCTCCCAGGGCTTGGCACAAGACCCTGAATGAGAAGCTGCTGAGTATGGGATATGAAGTGTGTAAGAGCGATGCGGGAGTTTACATAAAGAGACACGAGGATGGGGAGCTGTCATACATGCTTGTGTATGTTGATGATCTTTTGATTGTGGCAATGGGTGCGGAAGAGATAGAATGGGTGAAAAAGGAGCTGTTGGCAAGCTTCAAGATTCATGACCTTGGTGAAGTCAAGGACTTCTTGGGCTGCCAGATCCTGAGAGATAGAGAGAATCGGTGCTTATCACTGAGCTGCGTGCCTAAGATTGATGCACTGTGTGAGAAGTTTGGGGTGAGTGCTGAGTCACGTACAGTCGATACTCCCATGAGTAAAGACTTTGTGATGTCTGGGATGCCGCAGGTTACAGTGGGTGAGACCAGCTTTGGGTCTGGGACTCCACTGCCTCCCGGGCATAGATATTGTGAGCTTGTTGGGTCTCTGTTGTATATTGCTAATACAACTCGACCTGATATAGCTCAGGCTGTGGGTGTTCTGTCCCGTTACCGGAACGCTCCCACCACTGCCCACATGAATGAGGGCTTGAGGGTATTGAGGTATCTTCAGTCTACTCGAGAGTGTGTCTTAGTGCTGGGAGGGAAAGGGCCTGTGTTAGAAGGTCATGTTGATGCAGATTATGCTGGCGATATTGACAGCAGGCATTCTACCTCGGGATATGTGCTATCAGTGTTTGGCAGTGCTGTGGTCTGGGGTAG
The DNA here is from genome assembly GCA_002005505.1 of Botryococcus braunii. Taxonomy (NCBI): domain Eukaryota; kingdom Viridiplantae; phylum Chlorophyta; class Trebouxiophyceae; genus Botryococcus; species Botryococcus braunii. The sequence continues at coordinate 551,352 of KV908384.1, forward strand.
TAAGAAGCAACACTCAGTTGCTACCTCCACTGTGGAGGCAGAATTCATGGCAACCAGTCTGGCTATTAAGGAGCTTAACTGGCTGCGTGGGTTCATGGAGGAAATCGGAACTCCTCCTTGGTCAGTGAAGCTATACTGTGACAATCAGGGGTGCATTGCTAACCTGAAAAACCCACTGTATAGCAAGTATACTAAGCACATTGCAGTGTGCTTCCACTTTGCACGTGAAGCTATTGCAAAGGGGCAGGTTACACTCTGCTATGTGGAGTCTGCAAGGAACAAGGCAGACATGCTGACAAAGCCTCTCGCTCGCCCTGCCTTCCAGATGCACAGGCGAGGGTTTGGACTTGTGAAGATGACATAGGTGACAGGGTGCTGTCAAGGGGAAGTGTTGAATGAATTGGTCAATACTGTACTTAGTGACATCCCCTGTCACATGCCATCAACAGCAGTGTAAACTATAGCCTTTACAGCCCTTTATGAACGGTATAGATGACATAACACGTGACTTGTACGATATGCGTTCTCAATAGACATTACGTATGGTAGTACTTTAGGATCCCTGCAGTCCGAGCCATCCCTGGGCAGCCCAGGAACGGCTCGGTACTTGTCCGAAGCATGTTGGTATCCTTGACCAACCTCTACTGTTGGAGAGTGCTGTGTGCTGTTCCTGGAAACGTTGTAGCGTGGACGGTTTTTCCCACAGGCTACGAACTGACGCTGCCGTCGTGCCATCACTGCAGGTGTGTTTAGGATTCTCAAAGTCGTTCCAGATATGATTGTGCTCAAACATTCAGACCAGTTAGATATTACTGCTGTGTGCATTGATGAGAGTGCATGACGAGAGCGCACTGAATGTTTGACCTCATTGAGACTTATGTTGACGTCCACCGTTGTGGCGGTAAGATAGTTTCACTGTACAAACATCACAAAGAGACCTTGCTGAGTTACTGATGAACTATTATTGTATTCTAGTGACGTAAAGTAGACATCGCAAGGCCGCTTTGGTGCTGAACTCTGCTATCAGGCAAGGCGTAGTGTTACGTGGTCTTTAGCAAGAGTGAGAGCAGTTAAGATCATTTGTAAGACTTGTCCGAAGCATGTTGGTATCCTTGACCAACCTCTACTGTTGGAGAGTGCTGTGTGCTGTTCCTGGAAACGTTGTAGCGTGGACGGTTTTTCCCACAGGCTACGAACTGACGCTGCCGTCGTGCCATCACTGCAGGTGACGCCGCAAGCAGAAATGCTTGACACACACACACACACACACACACAGACACACACACACACACACACACACACAGACAGACACACACACACGCGCGCACACGCACGCACGTGCACCCGCATGACCACCCGCACTCACACACGCACGCGCAGCCGCACGAGCAGCCGCACCCACACCCACACCCTCACCCTCCCTCCCTCTCACCCACCCACCCCCACACCCTTCCCACCCACCCACCCACGCACACCCAGTCACTCACTCACCCACGCATACCCAACGTCTTCACCACCCCCCGGGGGGGGGGGGAGGGGGGTGCACCCACGTGGTGCAAGTTGGGGGGGGGGGGGGGGGCTCAATACACAAGGTGGTGCTGGGAGGGCACTGGTGTGCGACAGCAGGCCGCTCTTTGAATGGCTGACCCTGCCCACCGCACTGCGTCAGCCGTAGGTGGGTGTGACCCTCATCACGGAGGCGCAGGTGGGTCCCACACAGGGACAGATACACACAGACACACACACACACACACACACACACACACACACACACACACACACACACACACACACACACACACACACACACACACACACATACACAGGCACACACACATACACAGGCACACACACACACACATATGTGCATCCACCCACGTGCGCGCATGCATCCACCCACCCACGTGCGCGCATGCATCCACCCACCCACGTGCGCGCATACACACAAATGTACTACGGCTTGATTGTGAAGGAGCGCCCATCTTGTATTCCTTAAACCCACTGGTTTTTCAGTCACAATATTTCTTGTAACCATACAAGCAATGTTTCTTAAGGGATCGTATTAATTGCGACTCCACAATACGGTGTACTTAGCCGCGTCCTCGACGAGTGAAAAACGTTGAAGGCAAGTGCTGAATCTGAGAAACTACGTACTACGTGAAGTTTGCAGATTAGTTTTAAGAGAAATTGCACGTTTTCCAACAAGTAATTGCCAAAAGCTAGTTTGACTCACACTTAAATTCCCATGAATGCATACAGAGGGTATTGCCCAGACACACAAACATATACAAGCTAAGGACTTGCATCCACGTACACGGGATTCTGGTTCAGATCTTGATCACATCTGACATCAGAATTCCCACCCACACCTATACACACAGGTACGGTGCAGCCCCCATAGGCATGTTCAACTAGGAGTTCTCACTATTTTGAACGTGCACTCACTCATATCCTAGTGTAAGCATCCCCCTGTTAGGTAATGCAAACTTCACTGCTATACCACG
>KV908384.1:561355-579020 GCA_002005505.1 Botryococcus braunii
CACCCGGCGAGCGGCCAGCTGGCGACCCACAGCCGCCGCAATGATGAAACTGACCCGACGAATGACAAAATATCCCTCCACATCTTCTTGAGCAATGATGGCTTGGTTCAAAAGCCCCTGGAGCCTCTGCAACAAGGCCAGCGCATCAGCATGCAACCCTCCCAATGTTTCAAAAGCGAAGGCTTGGAAAGCCACAGGCGGCTGCTGACGCGACAACAAGACAGCATAGCGGGTCTGCTTGTCTTGGGCAGCGCGCGCGGCGGCCCCACCCGGCACGAAGTGCAGCAAGTTGGCAACTGTGAGTGGGGAAGAGCCAACGATGTCGATATAAAGGTCACGCCCCTCCTCCCACGCATGGAGGCGGAGGTCTGCGCGACGGCGCTCCTGGCCAGGGACAGGGGTGGGAAAGGCGGGTTCCCGGGTGACCCGCTGACGAGCTGAGGTAAGGACAGCGTCCAGGCCGTTACGAACGGAGTAATGTCGGCCGACAATGGCAACATCCCCCCCTGAGGTGCAGTGGACCGCGTGGTCGCCCCAGACATCCAACTCCCTCAAGCAGCACGGGCATTGGGAGCCAGGGTGGAAAATGGGGATCAAGAGCTGGTATTGAAGGCGGCAGCGGAACGACTCTGGGGGCATGGTTTGCTGCAAATGGGGAACTGGGAGAGCCAGCAGCCAATCAGACGCTCCCGGCTGTGTAAGAGATTGGAGCACAGCACGGTCGCGATCCGAGCGAGCAGGGTCATCAAGAACCTCCTGGTATGCGCGGTGAGACAAGGGTTTGGACAGCCGGGCTTGCACTTTGCTGCGGACAAAATCCGGATCCTCGAAGAGCGCCGCATCGAAATCAGGAACAAGGGCGCAGTAGTCAGCCTTGGCAGCTAGGGCAGCGGGGACAAGAGGGGCAGTGGATGTCCCCAGAAGGCGGTCCTGGAGGGGGGCTGTCTGCGTGACGGAGGCGAGATAGGCACAAGGCAGAAGGGAAGTGGCCTTAGTGACCCCTAGACCCCCCTGGGCAATAGGCAAGCCAGCCAAGGTTTGCTGCAAAGGGCCAAAACCACCACCACCAGCTGTGACAATGGATTGGAGGACCTGGGTTTGGAGCATATCAAAGGTCACCAAAGCTTGCGCAGCTGCAGCTGGCGGCATGGTCCGGGCTGTGAAAACCACCTTGCAGGTCCCAAGGCAACTGCGAAGCAAGAGAAGCTCGGCTTGGGGGTGGCGGAGAATCGGCAAACGCTGGAGCGAGGCTGCCACGGCATCAACGTGCGCCTGGGCTACGGAAGCCGCGTACTCGACTGACACGGTGACCGCTGCCCCCAACACTATCAAACCAGCACGAGTTTCATTGACGAAGCCCAGAGGGAACCCATCCAAATGCTGAGGGTTCGGGCGCGGCGACCACACACAGCACTTGTGAGGGTTGAGGCTCAAGCCATATGCGGGGGCCCGGTCAACAACCAACTGGACTGCCTGCTGCGCTGCGGGCACGGGACCAACAAACGTGCCGTCATCCAGATACCACCCTTGGTGTACGTCGGGACACTCCCGATGAAGGTCAAGGAGGAGTGGCTGGACAGTGAGCGCAAAAAGCAGCGGAGAGAGGGGGTCCCCTTGCTGGACCCCTGTTGTGGAGTCCACGACATGGGGCCCAACATACTGATGGGCCGCGCAGCCGTACGTCGTCGCCACATACTGCCAGATGCTGGGGCAATGGAGGGCGACTTCCCCAAGCATGCGGTTGCGGTCGACCGTATTGAAAGCATTTTGGAAGTCCAAGCTGACAACGACGAGGTCGGGGGAATCTTGCTGGTGTGCCACCAAGCGGTTGAGGGCATGGACGAGGCCTTCTGCACCCCCTCGGACTCCAACCCCAACTTGGTGTGGCTGCAAATACTCACTGACAGCGGGCAAGACGGCTGCAACAGCTATCTTGGAAACCAGACGGCGCAGGGTGAGCCCCACTGCAATGGGCCGGATACCCCCATTGGGCTTCAAGAGAGGGGTGATGGGAGCGCTGGCCCAATAAGATCGCAAGGGAGGGGGAACATCCCCAGCTAAGGCCCGATTGACCACGCCAAGGAGGCTGTCCAATAAGAGGTCTGAGCCACCTACAGAGAAGGCATGTTTTATATGTAATGGGGTCAAGCCGTCCCGCCCGCCAGCGGTACCAGGTGGGAAGGTTTTGAGGGCAGCCAAGACTTCCTCCACTTGGGCACGGTAAGGGGCCTGCGCAGGCGGGGCGCCAACGGGAAGCGGTCGGATAGGATGAAGCGCTGCCAGTGCAGCACATGTGTCAGGCGTGGCTGGGGCGATGGTGGCAGGCTCCAACATCCGAACAGCCGCTGATAAATGGCCATCTGCAACCTTGCGCAAGACGCGAGCGGCAAGCGCCGCATCGTCTAATGGGCGGGGTGGGGCAGTGGCTGCAGGCGCGGTGGCCAAGAGTTCATCAATTAGGCCATCAATATCCCCATCCAACCATGCGCGGGCCCGACGGCGGACGTGCTGCGCAACTCCCTCACCCCGAGGCCTGCGACGAGCTGACAGGACGCACATCGGAAGGATCAACAGCTCAACCCAGGCAGCCTCGGAGCCCGAGTCCGCAACAGCCTTGAGAGCGGACCGCAATGCTGCAGCCCAAGGTATCCATGCTGACCTAGGGACCCTGCGGTACGAATGGTGACCAAGGGTGAAAACGTGATGGACAAGGGCAGGGGTCAGGGGATGGCGGCGGACACGGGCCGGGGGAGCAGAGGGCGGAGGATCAGCAACGGCGGCGGATGCACGCGGTCGTCCTCGGGGTTGCGAATGGAGGCGGCCCTGGGGCTCTGAAGTATCCTGCGGCGGCGGTGCAGGGCGGGGAAGGCCAGGAAGAAGGTTAACATCAGGGGGAACCAGGCCATCCTCCAGATTCCACAAGCGCTGGCAGGTGTCTGGGTTGGTTGCGCACGAAAGAACTCCCAGGGAATGGGTTTTGAAGCAAGTGGTGCACAACCAGCTGGAGGTAGCTCGCAAGATGGCTTCAAGCTTCCTGTACTCTGCTGGGGATCTGAGTTGCGACACCCAGTCATTTCTTCTTCTTCTTTTACAAGAGTGGTATAAAAAAGACCAGCCTAATGTTCCAAAACCCAAACCCCAATGTTTCAAGCAATGAGTCATACCCGGCGAGCGGCCAGCTGGCGACCCACAGCCGCCGCAATGATGAAACTGACCCGACGAATGACAAAATATCCCTCCACATCTTCTTGAGCAATGATGGCTTGGTTCAAAAGCCCCTGGAGCCTCTGCAACAAGGCCAGCGCATCAGCATGCAACCCTCCAAATGTTTCAAAGGCGAAGGCTTGGAAAGCCACAGGCGGCTGCTGACGCGACAACAAGACAGCATAGCGGGTCTGCTTGTCTTGGGCAGTGCGCGCGGCGGCCCCACCCGGCACGAAGTGCAGCAAGTTGGCAACTGTGAATGGGGAAGAGCCAACGATGTCGATATAAAGGTCACGCCCCTCCTCCCACGCATGGAGGCGGAGGTCTGCGCGACGGCGCTCCTGGCCAGGGACAGGGGTGGGAAAGGCGGGTTCCCGGGTGACCCGCTGACCAGCTGAGGTAAGGACAGCGTCCAGGCCGTTACGAACGGAGTAATGTCGGCCGACAATGGCAACATCCCCCCCTGAGGTGCAGTGGACCGCGTGGTCGCCCCAGACATCCAACTCCCTCAAGCAGCACGGGCATTGGGAGCCAGGGTGGAAAATGGGGATCAAGAGCTGGTATTGAAGGCGGCAACGGAACGACTCTGGGGGCATGGTTTGCTGCAAATGGGGAACTGGGAGAGCCAGCAGCCAATCAGACGCTCCCGGCTGTGTAAGAGATTGGAGCACAGCACGGTCGCGATCCGAGCGAGCAGGGTCATCAAGAACCTCCCGGTATGCGCGGTAAGACAAGGGTTTGGACAGCTGGGCTTGAACTTTGCTGCGGACAAAATCCGGATCCTCGAAGAGCGCCGCATCGAAATCAGGAACAAGGGCGCAGTAGTCAGCCTTGGCAGCTAGGGCAGCGGGGACAAGAGGGGCAGTGGATGTCCCCAGAAGGCGGTCCTGGAGGGGGGCTGTCTGCGTGACGGAGGCGAGATAGGCACAAGGCAGAAGGGAAGTGGCCTTAGTGACCCCTAGACCCCCCTGGGCAATAGGCAAGCCAGCCAAGGTTTGCTGCAAAGGGCCAAAACCACCACCACCAGCTGTGACAATGGATTGGAGGACCTAGGTTTGGAGCATATCAAAGGTCACCAAAGCTTGCGCAGCTGCAGCTGGCGGCATGGTCCGAGCTGTGAAAACCACCTTGCAGGTCCCAAGGCAACTGCGAAGCAAGAGAAGCTCGGCTTGGGGGTGGCGGAGAATCGGCAAACGCTGGAGCGAGGCTGCCACGGCATCAACGAGCGCCTGGGCTACGGATGCCGCGTACTCGACTGACACGGTGACCGCTGCCCCCAACACTATCAAACCAGCACGAGTTTCATTGACGAAGCCCAGAGGGAACCCATCCAAATGCTGAGGGTTCGGGCGCGGCGACCACACACGGCACTTGTGAGGGTTGAGGCTCAATCCATATGCGGGGGCCCGGTCAACAACCAACTGGACTGCCTGCTGCGCTGCGGGCACGGGACCAACAAACGTGCCGTCATCCAGATACCACCCTTGGTGTACGTCGGGACACTCCCGATGAAGGTCAAGGAGGAGTGGCTGGACAGTGAGCGCAAAAAGCAGCGGAGAGAGGGGGTCCCCTTGCTGGACCCCTGTTGTGGAGTCCACGACATGGGGCCCAACATACTGATGGGCCGCGCAGCCGTACGTCGTCGCCACATACTGCCAGATGCTGGGGTAATGGAGGGCGACTTCCCCAAGCATGCGGTTGCGGTCGACCGTATTGAAAGCATTTTGGAAGTCCAAGCTGACAACGACGAGGTCGGGGGAATCTTGCTGGTGTGCCACCAAGCGGTTGAGGGCATGGACGAGGCCTTCTGCACCCCCTCGGACTCCAACCCCAACTTGGTGTGGCTGCAAATACTCACTGACAGCGGGCAAGACGGCTGCAACAGCTATCTTGGAAACCAGACGGCGCAGGGTGAGCCCCACTGCAATGGGCCGGATACCCCCATTGGGCTTCAAGAGAGGGGTGATGGGAGCGCTGGCCCAATAAGATCGCAAGGGAGGGGGAACATCCCCAGCTAAAGCCCGATTTACCACGCCAAGGAGGCTGTCCAATAAGAGGTCTGAGCCACCGACAGAGAAGGCATGTTTTATATGTAATGGGGTCAAGCCGTCCCGCCTGCCAGCGGTACCAGGTGGGAAGGTTTTGAGGGCAGCCAAGACTTCCTCCACTTGGGCACGGTAAGGGGCCTGCGCAGGCGGGGCGCCAACGGGAAGCGGTCGGATAGGATGAAGCGCTGCCAATGCAGCACATGTGTCAGGCGTGGCTGGGGCGATGGTGGCAGGCTCCAACATCCGAACAGCCGCTGATAAATGGCCATCTGCAACCTTGCGCAAGACGCGAGCGGCAAGCGCCGCATCGTCTAATGGGCGGGGTGGGGCAGTTGCTGCAGGCGCGGTGGCCAAGAGTTCATCAATTAGGCCATCAATATCACCATCCAACCATGCGCGGGCCCGACGGCGGACGTGCTGCGCAACTCCCTCACCCCGAGGCCTGCGACGAGCTGATAGGACGCACATCGGAAGGATCAACAGCTCAACCCAGGCAGCCTCGGAGCCCGAGTCCGCAACAGCCTTGAGAGCGGACCGCAATGCTGCAGCCCAAGGTATCCATGCTGACCTAGGGACCCTGCGGTACGAATGGTGACCAAGGGTGAAAACTTGATGGACAAGCGCAGGGGTCAGGGGATGGCGGCGGACACGGGCCGGGGGAGCAGAGGGCGGAGGATCAGCAACGGCGGCGGATGCGCGCGGTAGTCCTCGGGGCTGCGAATGGAGGCGGCCCTGGGGCTCTGAAGTATCCTGCGGCGGCTGATGCGGCGGCGGTGCAGGGCGGGGAAGGCCAGGAAGAAGGTTAACATCAGGGGGAACCAGGCCATCCGCCAGATTCCACAAGCGCTGGCAGGTGTCTGGGTTGGTCGCGCACGAAAGAACTCCCAGGGAATGGGTTTTGAAGCAAGTGGTGCACAACCAGCTGGAGGTAGCTCGCAAGATGGCTTCAAGCTTCCTGTACTCTGCTGGGGATCTGAGTTGCGACACCCAGTCATCCCGCCCAGCATCGCCGAGCTTGTGGAACCTCTGCAAGTGACGTAGGAGCCCAGCACCCGTAGTGATCTTACGAGACTTGCATGATGCCTTCCAAGGGCAGGTGGGGTCAAAGAGAGGAACGCTGGCCATGGCATCACCAGCTGGGAAACCCAACCCCAAGACCGTGCTGGATGCTGGAAAGTGGTGAAGCCCCCAGTCCCTCTGAAAAACTGGCTGGGCTGAGGCGAAGCGGAGAAGAAAAGGGAAAACCAAGATGATGTGTGAAGAAACACAGGAGAAAGTGTTGTAAAACACTGGAATCTCCGTAAGTGCTGGATGCTGGGGAGGGGTGAAGCTGTGAGTCCCTGTGAAAGACGGGCCGGCGGAGGCAAATCTGAGGGGCCAAAAAAGAAAAAGAAGAAACCAATACTGTGTGTTAAGAAACACAGGAAGTGGGGAAGAACACGGGAAATTCCGCAGATGCCAGACGCCAGAAAGTTACGAAGCTGCCAGTCCTGCGGAAAGACTGGCCGAGCTGGTGCAAATCTGAGGAAGAAAACAGGAAATCCAATACGATGTGGTATCAAACTGAGAATGAAGTGTTGAAAAACACTGGAAATTCCGCAAAGGCTGGACGCTGAAAGTGGCGAAGCTGCCAGCCCCGCTTAAAGACTGGCCAGGCGGAGGCAAATCTGAGAAAAAAAAGATAAAATCAATACTATGGGTGACGAAACACATTATCTTCTTCTTCTTCGTTTACAAGAGTGGAGTAAAATGACCAGCCCAATGTTCAGGAGGTTCTTCTTCTTCCCAATGTTCAGGAGTTTCTTCTTCTTCCCTTCTGATGCTGAACTCGGCCAGCGGGATGGACGGTACAGTGCCGTTGCAGTCCCTGCATTCAGCCACGCACTGAATTTGGCCGATGCAGGGAAGACCTTTCTTGCTTATTGCTTCCCTTTCCCAACGGCGTGCGAAACAGCAATGCAGGGCAAAGGAGATAGTCGATTTCATGCCGACTACATTGCCTGGTTGTTTCTTGACAACTTTTGAATCTATTGTGGCAGCTCAACGCACAGTTGTTTTGCTGGTCAAGTGGCGGCGTTCCTGGTTCGCAATACATCTTACGCTGAAGTCGGACTTCTACTCAATACCTTTTATCTCGCAATCACTCCCTTAAGATTGACCTCGGTCAGGGGATATTTCAGATTATGGTACGTACGTTGGTGTGAAGCAGCATAAACTTCCAGCGTCTACCCGCGGAAACATTATAATCAAGCTGATCATGCAGTTATAATGCTTTTACAATGGTCTGATGGTAGCGGTTGGGATTTCTCCGCAGGCTGGGAAAAGGCCTAGACCGTGGCCGAGCAGCACAGCCGCGAAAGAGCCACATGAAGAGAGTTCGAACAACCCAGAACCCGCATTTCATCAGGAACAGGGCGTTCCTTGCAGTAGCTGCATGAGGTGCAATTCTTGTAAACCTTGGATCGTGCACGCTTTTCCTTTGAAACAACAATATAGAAGACATGCACGGCGGGCACGCGCGCGCGCACGCGCGCGCGCGCGCACACACACACACACACACACACACACACACACACACACACACACACACACACACACACACACACACACACACACACACGGGCACGGGCACGAAACTTTTTTGCAGAGACTTTCTGACCTCGTAGGGGGCTGCTGCAGCTTCACTGTCACTGTTCTGCGGAGCAGTTGTGTATTAAGCCTTGTTATGTACACCTGCACTCATATGCACCTTCTGGCATCGGGGCTGGCATCTCTGGGATCACGTTGTTATTTGGGAGATGCGGAATCTCCAACAATCTCACGATACATATGGGAGACTTGCTGTTTTCCTGTGCAGGAGCAACGAGTATGCAAAGCCCAAAGACCTGGGTGAGCTGAGGGCGCTGCCCCATGAGCTGCTGGAGCACGTGCTCCCCGGCTTGCCGCAAGCCACCATCTGCGGGCTCTCCACCTCCAGCAGGCACTGCCGGGAGGCGGCCCGGAAGGCCATGCCGCACGTACGGGCAGCGCTGGTGGCCTCTCTCAAGGATGGCTGCAAGTGGGCCAGTCCTGCCCAACTGCAAATTATGACCACCATGTTGCAGCACTTCAAAGCATGCAGGCACATCAATATGGACCAACCGGTGCCTGTTGTGGGTCACCAAGGGGGCATCGTGGCCTGTTGTGTCATCGGGCCCACCGGCAAAGTTTTACCACCAGGCTCTAAAGACATCGATCCGTCGCAGCTTCGCGAAACATATGGTATTGAGTGGCCTTATGGCCGGGCGATAGGGCAATATTTAACTTGCGATTTGGTGTTTAGGCTTTCCGACAGGGCCACGCTTTGGTTCAGACTTGATGTCATTGGGGGGAGGGTCTTACGACAAGAGCTGGTCGGCTCCTGTTATTGCTGTCAGGATGTCGATTTGTTCCAGGGTTTACTTCTCAAGTTGTGGCCAAGCTGGGGGGGTGGAGAGTTGAGGCTTTCACTTCCGGTCAAGTCGATTCGCGAGTGTGCCGCCATCGTCGCTGGTTGTGGGCACATTACCTGGGCGGAGGGTGCCGCAAGGGAACGCCACCTTTCAGCTGATGCTTCCTGTATGGAGTCTTCTATTGGCTGGGAGTGCTCCAAAATTGAGATCAAGCCCGTGGCTTGCGTCCATCTAAATTGCCCCTTGCACTCAGGGAGAGCGGCCTCAACCATGCAGCAGTCGGAGCCATGCGGCAGTCAGATTGAAGTCTCCTCTGGTTGCCTGATGCATGGCGTTCATAGGCCAAGGTCCTACGGACGGAGCTGTTTTTTGTAAGCACGGAAAAAAGTGTATAGGGAGAGCCTTGTGCTCATCAGTGAGCCAGAACGAGAGTGGGCAACCTGGGCAGTTTTTCTTTTGCTAGTTTCATTAGTTGGTTGACAGACAAGATTTGTGTTCATGCCCCAGGGAAGTATGGCGGATCTACCTTGCTTGTTTTGGAGTAGTGGACATCCTTGCGCAGCCTATGGCTGCCGTGAACGCTGATCGAATGGGGCAGCGCTGATCGCTACCGGTCTTGGTTTTTATTGTTTTGTGGACTCTGCGACTGGTCACAGGGCTCACACGTGCTGTTGAGTAAGCATTATGGTAGAGATCCATCAATTTGGTGCACTGAAGCTTCAACCGGAGGTGTACCCCCAGCTCATGAAGAAGGCGGTGAGAGGGTTGGTTGTGGCAATGCTTCTGGGAGTAGTTGAAAGAAAGTTTATGTGATGGTTGTGGCAATGCTTCTGGGAGTAGTTGAAAGCTTATGTGATGGTTGTGGCAATGCTTCTGGGAGTAGTTGAAAACTTATGTGATGGTTGTGGCAATGCTTCTGGGAGTAGTTGAAAGCTTATGTGGTGGTTGTGGCAATGCTTCTGGGAGTAGTTGAAAGCTTATGTGATGGTTGTGGCAATGCTTCTGGGAGTAGTTGAAAGCTTATTTGATGGTTGTGGCAATGCTTCTGGGAGTGGTTGAAAGCTTATGTGATGGTTGTGGCAATGCTTCTGGGAGTAGTTGAAAGCTTATGTGATGGTTGTGGCAATGCTTCTGGGAGTAGTTGAAAGCTTATGTGATGGTTGTGGCAATGCTTCTGGGAGTAGTTGAAAGCTAATGTGATGGTTGTGGCAATGCTTCTGGGAGTAGTTGAAAGCTTATGTGATGCTATGGCTCACAAGAGAATACTCATGGGGCAGGGGAAACTGCAAAAAGTTGCGTTCATATGAGGTTGGTTCATGCATGGAGGTTCGAAGTTCAACGTGTGTTACACAGGCGACCGAAGCATGAGAGCTATCCTGGTAGATCTATTTGACTGGGGCCTGATTGGGGGGCGTATGTAAGTTCCCCAAATTTCTTCCGCCCCACTATGGGACTGCTGGGTGGGTAGTGGCAGCATGAGTATGCTGCAGCTGCAGGGACAGTAAGCCTTTGGTACGGGGCCTACACGAACTACATCTAGATTGGTGCAGCACTTCTAAGGGAATTTCTTGGTACGGGAATTACTCGGTCGGGAGTTTCTCGGGCGATTAGAAATTTGACATGTAAGGAATTCACGTATATGAGTACGTACTACAATCGTCGATCAAATCACTCTGCTACTTGTTGTGTAGCTACTGAATCGCTTCATTGCACTGCCTTCTCTCAAAGCAAGGCCCATGAAGGCGAGGGTGAGCGGTGTTTTGTTGCCATTGCAAGTGAGCTGTCGTTTCTTCATTGGATTTCTAGCACAATCTCCTTCTCTTCTACCGCTGCGGGTGAGAGATGGAGACATATATACTTGTGGTGGCAGACTCCTAGATGCTTATTGTCGATGGAAGTCGCAAAAGCGACGGCCCGTTGAGGGTTCCTGCTCGTGAAGTGCGGTCCATTGCGTACCTAGCCATGCCTTGATTGTACTGCTTGGAAAGTCCATGAATCCGGAGTAAATGGCATAAGCATCCTTTTATCTGCTCGTGACCACCTCACACTCATTGAGGTGATTACTAGTTGGCAGGAACTGGCCATGCGACTCTTTCACATTATAAGAGGCTCGCAAAGGGACTCCTCGGCTGACATGTACACATGTACTGAATATCACTCAACTGAGTGATTCCTATCACTCATTGCGTAAGAACGCGCAGATGTTGGACCCTCGATCGAGCACGTGACTGTACCAGAGCCCCAGTCACCCCGACACCGCGGTGTGAACTCCCATCTTGTGGCTCCTTGATGTGAACATGGAGGCTAATTACCCCGGTAGTAAGACCCTAACGTGCAGCTTACCCTCTGCAGTCAGGCATGGCTGCAGTACAGTTCCCCAACCTGCACTTTAAAACAATCAGTGCATACGTAGCTGAAATTTGGTTGAGACAACACTGAACTGTTTAGACCGATACGCATCACGACCTCCATGGGCCTTCGTAAGTCTCAAAATGGTTAGAGTTGCCTTTACATGCAGAGCAATGCTTCTCCCTCGCATTCCGCCAACCCACGCTCTTAGAAATTGGGGGAACCACGTGCACGTGCAGATGCTCGCCCTTCCAGCTCCACCCTCCCACACCCCAAACCGCCCAACCCATGCCGCTGATGAGGTAATGTCACTCTTTCATTCGTCCCCATGTGTGTGCCGTCACGCCCACAATGTCACTCTTTCATTCGTCACCACGTGTGTGTCGTGGGTGTGCCTATGATGTCACACTTTCATTCGTCACCCTCTCCGTACAGTCAAGCCTATGATGTCCGATTGTAACCCTGTCCGTATCGTCACACCTATGAATTGAGGTCGATAGCCAGTGAAAAAAGGTGTATGTCCTCCCCCCTCCTCTCTGCTAAGCACATAGACTCCAGCTTCAACATTTTTTAAGGAGTGATGCTGCCAGGCTGTGCAAAAACCATTCCCCGTTCTACATCATGTTTCTGAATACCTCTTAAGAGAACTCCAATCTTGTCTCCTGCAATTCTTTTTTCAAGAGATTTTGGGAACAGTTCATGTCACCCTTTCATTCGTCCCCATGTGTGTGTCGTCACGCAACCGATGTCCTTCTTTCGTTCGTCCCCTGTGTGTGTCGTCGCGCCTACGATGTCACTGTTGTGATCGTCACCCTGACCGTATCGTCACACCTATGATGGCAACCTTTCATTCGTCACCGTGTCTGTATCTTTCTGGTCCGGTCGGTTCCTGAACCATCTTGCTTTTCTACGGTTATCTGCCTTTTTTCACGTCCCTTCCCTTTCCTTCCTTCCCATTACGTTCCCTTCAGTTACTTCCCTTCCTTTCCCTTTATTCCCCTTCCTCCTAACCCCCTTCCCATTTGTTCCCTCCTCTCCCCTTCCCATTCCTTTCCCATCACTCCCTGTCCTTTCCTCCCCTTCGAAGGGAATTCCCTTTTAAACATCCTAGGCCTTCCCTTCCCTTGCCTTTCAATCCCCTTTCTTTCTGGTCGATTTTCACCCTCTGCGTATCGGCACGCCTTCTACGTCACTCTTCCATCGTCGCCCTGTATGTAACATTAAGCCTACGATGCCGCTCTTTCATTTGTCACCCTGCCCTTATCGTCAGATCTACATTGTCACTCTAATTTGTCGCCCTGTCTATATCATCACACCTACGATATTGTAGGTCATCGATGTCGCTCTTCCATTCGTCACGCTGTCCATATCATCATGATGTCACGTGATCACGCCCATGATGTCAACATTTCATTCGTCACGCTGTCCGTATCGTCAGGCCTACGATACGACTCTTTCAATCATCACCCTGTCCGTATCGTCACGCCTACGATGTCACTCTTTTATTTGCCACCAAGTCTTCGTCACGCCTACGATGTTACTCTTTTATGTGTCACCGTGTCTGAATTGTCACGCCTACGATGTTCTTTCATTCGTCACCCTGTCCGTATTGTCACGCGTACGATGTCGCTCTTTCATTCGTCACCATGTCCGTGTCGTCACGCCCACGTCACTCTTTCAGGCGTTACCCCGTCCTTATCGACACGCCTACGATGTCACTCTTTTATGATCTCGTACTTAAAAACTTGTTCAAAGAGATGGCATCTCCTTCATTTCTGTTTACACCATATCACCTGGACATCAGCCCCCCAACACTGGAGTAGAAGATGCCAAATTGCATCCGGATCTTGTCAAAATCCCACCGCCATATTAAAGCAGTCCGTCATGTATGGGCCCACCTCCAGGTCATTCTGGATATAGTACTATGATGTAAGTACACTAGTGGACTTACATCATACCTAACAATCTTGGAAACTACCTTAACCTTGAAGTAGCCAGTTGGTTGCAACTGGTATCACGTAATTGATACAGCAACCACTCGAACGATTAAAAGTCTTTGAAACAGTTTTTAACGTAGCTTCATGTAACACTCGCTACACGGTGTGCACACAGTCCTTCTGTTGCGTAACTCCCATCCTGGACAGATTCAACATGAGATGTCCTAGGACAGCTGTATGGGATGTATCACAAGTTTTCCTGGTGGCAAGACATGTCAGAGCCAGTAGCCCAACGCAACCTGGCATACATAGCAACACAGCCCCTAATCCATCGTGTGGTGATGACCTCCGGACCGACTGCGATTTGCGGTCATGATAGAAGCTCATGCGATCGAACAATCGCATTCGGCATAACAGATATCTGTCTGAACAGACATCGATGTAACCCTTATTCTTCTTTTCTTCTCCTCTTCCTCCCGGTTCTTTCATATCTCCGTTTAAGGTGAACAAACATATCTCCTGACGTGTTTTGCGATGGGCGGCGCCGCTGTGACTTGTTAGAAGTGTCTAGTAGATCTAGGACATGTGCAAGCAAGCAAGATGTATAAAACTCTCATACATATGACGGTTTTACACATGACAGTCTACAGCTACAGATCTGCACGACGGTTCACCCGGTCATCCCCACGTGGTGCACCAGGCTCCCACGGATCCAGCGCCGTGAAAGGGGGCCCCAGCGGACCAGGAACGCATGCCCAACATCTTCACCATACAGGCGCAGCTCCTTCCTTGTACTTGCCCATCTCTTGCAGTAAAGGCATCTTCGGGCTCCTGGGCGCCAGGGCCTTCATACCTGCCCATGGACCTCTTGGTCTCTCCTAGTTACGCAAACTCATAATGATACCATTAGCGCCCCAGTAAAGCGAATGCCTGGTCATGGTCTTGAATGGCACCCTCGAGCATGCCCAAGGCTCTCTTTGTCTTTGCCCGCGACCAGAAAGTGCAAGCTTTATAGGGGTCCAGGTCGGCTGACTGGTTCAACTCATCCAAGGCCTCGTGGTACCTGCCCAAGAGTCTCAAAGTGTCCCCGAGGGACCAGCGAATGCGAGCATCATTGGGGTCCAGCTGGACTGCCCGGAACAAGTCTTCCTGGGCCTCGTCGTACCTGAACATGAGTCTCAAAAGTTCACCGCGCGAACAGCGAATGCGAGCATTTCTGAGGTCCAGGTTGACTGCCCGGTTCAGATAGTGCAAGGCCGCGATGTACATGTGCAACCCTCTCAAAGTCTCAGCGTTTGACCACTGAATGCCAGCATTATTGGGTTCCGCGATGACTGCCTGCTGCAGGTCTGGCAGGGCCTCGGTGTACCTGCCCAACACTCTCAAAGTCTCCCCGCGCGACCAGAGAGTGCGAGAATTGGGTACCAGGGTGACTGCCAGGTTATGGTCTAGTAGGGCCACGTTGTACAAGCCCACGGCTCTAAAAGTCTCCGCGCGCGACAAGCGAGTGCGAGCATCATTGGGTGCCAGGGTGACTGCATGGTTCAGGTCTGGCAGGGCGTCGGTGTACCTGCCCAAGGCTCTCAAAGTCTCCGCGCGCGACAAGCGAGTGCGAGCATCATTGGGTGCCAGGGTGACTGCATGGTTCAGGTCTGGCAGGGCCTCGGTGTACCTGCCCAAGGCTCTCAAAGTCTCCGCGCGCGACCAGCGAGTGCGAGCATCATTGGGTGCCAGGGTGACTGCATGGTTCAGGTCTTGCAGGGCCGCGTTGCACCTGCCCAAGGCTCTCAAAGTCTCCGCGCGCGACAATCGAGTGCGAGCATCATTGGGGTCCAGAATGATTGCCCGGCTCAGGTTTGGCAGGCCCTCGTTGCATCTGCGCAAGAGCCTCAATGTCTCCCCGCGAATTCCGAGAGTAAGAGCATCATTGGGCTGTAGGGTGACTGCCTCATTGAGATCTTGGAGGGCCTCTTCGTATTGATTTTGACGAAGTTTTTCAAGCGCGAGCTCGCGCCTCTGGAAAGCGTTCAAATGCTGCGCCATGTTATCCTCGTGCGTGTTTACCACCCTTCTGGCCTCCTTCGCCCCTGATAAGCGAAAAAACGTTAGGCTCTTTAATGGAAGGCCCACTTGCAAGTTGACCTTCCTTCAAGTACCATGTACGCCTGAAAACGAACTCAAACTACAGGATTTCAACAGGGAAGCAATTTTAGGATAGGGTTCACTTTTGATTTTGAGGTGGTTTTTACGGGGAAAAAAAAGACTCCTGTAAGTTAAGCTCACGTGTAGCACAACGGAAGCTGCAGTGCTAAAAGTAGGGATTCGAGTTCGTCGTTCATCAGGAAGCGTGCACCTGCAGGAAAGAGCTTCGCAAGATGGCAAGGCACGGGTGTAAATGTAGAACCTCACCTTGTCAATTGCAAATCTGGGAACCGACCCGCAGCAACTTTCCAACGTTCCTGATATGGCGGTCTGATCCTGTGATGCTGTCTTAGTTGAAGATCTCGAAATACTAGGTTTGAGAATATACGTCACTCTCAAAGTTACTCTGCTCTCTGTGAAGGAGCAGCCGCGCAGATGCCTTTGTTGGCGCACCTGGAACAGTCGGTCCTCGGAACGTCAAACAACACTGCATTGATCTCATAGCGTCCTTTAAAGACAACTTGAAAATGAGTTTTAAGAGAGTTGAGTTGAAACAGTTACCACTTGGAAATCCAGTTTCGAACCGTCGGACAACAGCCTTTGCTGAACCGGATCTGCTACTGCCTCGTCGGTGCAGCGCCAGCAAAAGCAGTCTCGGTATTCCAGATTATTACTGTTACTCCATTCTCAAATATGGTTGCCAGAACTATTTATTTTCAGCGTCAAGTGCATCGCCTGAATCAATGTAGTCCTTCTGTTATGATTCATAACAGAAGGATTCCTAACTTATGAACAATTTTTGCGATTTTGCCAGAGACAGTCCGAGTCACCATGACTCACAGCACGTGGGTCGCGAGTCGCCCCAGTTTCTCGTTCACCCGGTACAGTATTTTTATTGAAGCCCTCCGCCTCCGCACTCAGCCGAATCCCGCTTTGCAACGGCGCTTCCCCAGGAGAAGTACCTGTTTGCGGAGGGCCGCACCTAAGAAAGTAACAAATTCTGGCATTGAAGTTATACTTGAATCGTTAAAGCATAGGATCTACGCTGTTTAGTTATGTTAGGCTCTGAAGTCCGTGCGCGACCTCGTTAGGGGGAATGTTTATCGGACCTGCTGGCCGCAATAGCGGGTGAAACGCCCTAATACATTGGAAGCTGCTGTGAAACATGAAATCAATCCGCTCTTGGACGGCATCATGCAGGGGGAAATAATGAAACTGGATGGTAAGTGTTTTTTCCGTGCGTCAGAGATTAGGTGATTTCTTCTCTTTCGACCAAGCACTGCGCTTGTAAGCTGGGATTTAGGGAGGTAAGTTTTCGAAACATTACTACCTGCAATATCTAAAGATGCAGGCCCCTGTTTTGTATGATGCCCGTCTTTCTCTTCGCAGGTGTACTGGGACAATGTTTAGGAATAACTTTCTCTTTACCGGCCACATGTTTTCACTCTTATCGATGCCGATACATATATAATTATTTTGGACGTAGTTTTGGAGGAGTTCTTGTTCGCTGTGTCTCCATATCAAGATGATCATTTTGTGATCAACAATATGCAAACCCCTGACGCTGTCAGAATGAATGGCGTGCAGGACGAGGCTCCTGGAAAAGGATGTTTTTTGCAGACTTTCCATGGATGTTGAAATCTGCTAGCAACGCACATGATGCCTGGGTCAAATTCAAGGTATGGTTAACCTACAAGTTGGGCGCTGTGGGAAACCAGTACAAAGTAAAAAGTTATGAACTGTAGCCGGTTGCCAATTCTGTCACTTTCAGTGGTGATGCCATCCAGTGTAGTTGCTGCAGCAGAGCACATGCAAAAGGACTTGTGTGCATAATAGTGAGATATTGTTGGGCTTGCAGGGGGGTCACCTGCGTCACAGATCCACGGACGAGACCAATGAAACCTTTGGAGCAGCCCCGGATGCTGCTAGGGCCGGGTATGTCACATCCAAATGTCTTTGTATGGGTGAGATGGCAGGGGTAGTGGGAGGACTGTGCGTGTGTGTATGTGTGTGTGTGGGGGGGCGGGGGTCGTGAGAGTGAGTGTGTGTGTGTGTGTGTGTGTGTGTGTGTGTGTGTGTGTGTGTGTGTGTGTGTGTGTGTGTGTGTGTGTGTGTGTGTGTGGGTGCGTGTGAGTTAGAGAGAGTGAGAGGGACAGGGAGGGGGAGAGAAAGGGGGGGGGGAGAGGGGGTGGGTGGGTGGGTGTGGGGGGGTGTGTGTGTGTGTGTGTGTGTGTGTGTGTGTGGGGCTGTGTGTGTGCGTGCGTGCATGCGTGCGTGTGTGTGTGTGTGTGTGTGTGTGTGTGTGTGTGTGTGTGTGTGTGTGTGTGTGAGAGAGAGAGAGAGAGAGAGAGAGAGAGAGAGAGAGAGAGAGAGAGAGAGAGAGACAGAGAGAGAGAGGGACAGAGAGAGAGAGAGAGAGAGAGAGAGAGAGAGAGAGAGAGAGAGAGAGAGAGAGAGAGAGAGAGAGAGAGAGAGAGAGATTGAGGGGGGGGGAAGAGAGGGGGAGGGCGAGGAGGGGGACACCACACACACACACACACACACACACACACAC
>KV908384.1:582237-621210 GCA_002005505.1 Botryococcus braunii
CAGGGACCCAAACCCCAATGTGTCAAGCTATGAGTCACACCCGGCGAGCGGCCAGCTGGCGACCCACAGCCGCCGCAATGATGAAACTGACCCGACGAATGACAAAATATCCCTCCACATCTTCTTGAGCAATGATGGCGTGGTTCAAAAGCCCCTGGAGCCTCTGCAACAAGGCCAGCGCATCAGCATGCAACCCTCCCAATGTTTCAAAAGCGAAGGCTTGGAAAGCCACAGGCGGCTGCTGACGCGACAACAAGACAGCATAGCGGGTCTGCTTGTCTTGGGCAGCGCGCGCGGCGGCCCCACCCGGCACGAAGTGCAGCAAGTTGGCAACTGTGAGTGGGGAAGAGCCAACGGTTGGTTGCGCACGAAAGAACTCCCAGGGAATGGGTTTTGAAGCAAGTGGTGCACAACCAGCTGGAGGTAGCTCGCAAGATGGCTTCAAGCTTCCTGTACTCTGCTGGGGATCTGAGTTGCGACACCCAGTCATCCCGCCCAGCATCGCCGAGCTTGTGGAACCTCTGCAAGTGACGTAGGAGCCCAGCACCCGTAGTGATCTTACGAGACTTGCATGATGCCTTCCAAGGGCAGGTGGGGTCAAAGAGAGGAACGCTGGCCATGGCATCACCAGCTGGGCAACCCAACCCCAAGACCGTTCTGGATGCTGGAAAGTGGTGAAGCCCCCAGTCCCTCTGAAAAACTGGCTGGGCTGAGGCGAAGCGGAGAAGAAAAGGGAAAACCAAGATGATGTGTGAAGAAACACAGGAGTAAGTGTTGTAAAACACTGGAATCTTCGTAAGTGCTGGATGCTGGGGAGGGGTGAAGCTGTGAGTCCCTGTGAACGACGGGCAGGCGGAGGCAAATCTGAGGGGCCAAAAAAGAAAAAGAAAAAACCAATACTGTGTGTTAAGAAACACAGGAAGTGGGGAAGAACACGGGAAATTCCGCAGATGCCAGACGCCAGAAAGTTACGAAGCTGCCAGTCCTGCGGAAAGACTGGCCGAGCTGGTGCAAATCTGAGGAAGAAAACAGGAAAACCAATACGATGTGGTATCAAACTGAGAATGAAGTGTTGAAAAACACTGGAAATTCCGCAAAGGCTGGACGCTGAAAGTGGCGAAGCTGCCAGCCCCGCTTAAAGACTGGCCAGGCGAAGGCAAATCTGAGAAAAAAAGATAAAATCAATACTATGGGTGACGAAACAGATTATCTTCTTTCTTTCTTTCTTCTTTATTGAAGCCCTGCGCGCTTCTTCTTCTTCTTCTTCAAAGCCCTGCGCGCTTCTTCTTCTTCCTTCTTCGTTACAAGAGTGGAGTAAAAAAGACCAGCCCAATGTTCAGGGACCCAAACCCAAATGTTTCAAGCTATGAGTCACACCCGGCGAGCGGCCAGCTGGCGACCCACAGCCGCCGCAATGATGAAACTGACCCGATAAATGACAAAATATCCCTCCACATCTTCTTGAGCAATGATGGTTTGGTTCAAAAGCCCCTGGAGCCTCTGCAACAAGGCCAGCGCATCAGCATGCAACCCTCCCAATGTTTCAAAAGCGAAGGCGTGGAAAGCCACAGGCGGCTGCTGACGCGACAACAAGACAGCATAGCGGGTCTGCTTGTCTTGGGCAGCGCGCGCGGCGGCCCCACCCGGCACGAAGTGCAGCAAGTTGGCAACTGTGAGTGGGGAAGAGCCAACGATGTCGATATAAAGGTCACGCCCCTCCTCCCACGCATGGAGGCGGAGGTCCGCGCGACGGCACTCCTGGCCAGGGACAGGGGTGGGAAAGGCGGGTTCCCGGGTGACCCGCTGACGAGCTGAGGTAAGGACAGCGTCCAGGCCGTTACGAACGGAGTAATGTCGGCCGACAATGGCAACATCCCCCCCTGAGGTGCAGTGGACCGCGTGGTCGCCCCAGACATCCAACTCCCGCAAGCAGCACGGGCATTGGGAGCCAGGGTGGAAAATGGGGATCAAGAGCTGGTATTGAAGGCGGCAGCGGAACGACTCAGGGGGCATGGTCTGCTGCAAATGGGGAACTGGGAGAGCCAGCAGCCAATCAGACGCTCCCGGCTGTGTAAGAGATTGGAGCACAGCACGGTCGCGATCCGAGCGACCAGGGTCATCAAGAACCTCCCAGTATGCGCGGTGAGACAAGGGTTTGGACAGCCGGGCTTGCACTTTGCTGCGGACAAAATCGGGATCCTCGAAGAGCGCCGCATCGAAATCAGGAACAAGGGCGCAGTAGTCAGCCTTGGCAGCTAGGGCAGCGGGGACAAGAGGGGCAGTGGATGTCCCCAGAAGGCGGTCCTGAAGGGGGGCGGTCTGCGTGACGGAGGCGAGATAGGCACAAGGCAGAAGGGAAGTGGCCTTAACGACCCCTTCCTTCTTCTTCTTCCGGCAGTGTGACCCATGGGTGTCACACCCAGGGTGTGACCTATTTCCCTCCCCCCAGTATGACGGAGAGTGCGCCCGTATTCCGGTGCCATCTATCCGTCAGATCATTTCAATGAAAGGCGATGACGTGCATGTGCATCTCTTGAAACGCCATGATAATGGTTCGGAGCATGTCTTACTATACTTTGCCTTAAACCTCATTGGGAAAGCTAGTGCGATTTTACGCTTACTGCAGCATGTCATCTCTGATGCGCAATCTCTATTTTGAGTGTCTGCTGAACGCCTGGAGGCGAATCGGTGAATCCGTTCTTGTTTTCGGGACATTGTTACCCAAATTCGGCTCTTAAATGCTTGACGGCTCCTGAAGGAGGACAGTCTCGCGGCTTCATTGGGATGCAGTAAATGCACATGGTTCCATGTACCATACCTTGGCGCTGTCCAAAATTCATGAAGCGTGGTGCAACTTATTTAACTTATTCCCAGTGGTATTCTTACATCCCTATCTTTAGGCGTAGGCAGTGGAGCAGTGGGTGTTGGATCACGGGCACGTCGTTGCCTTCAACAAAAAACATCGGCTTACAGCATACAGGTGTCTGCCCCGACTGGGGTTCGAATTTTGTCTTTATAAAATCTGGCGTGTATTTCACTTTGACTGAAAGGATTACGGAAAGGCAGAGGCAACTAGTGATGGTACTTGTGGTTCCACTTTGCACGGCCCCGCAGCCGTTGCTTTCCGTTTCAAAGAGTGTCTTATCAAGTGGGCTTTTTTTGATGAGCGAAATTCACCTGTTCAGGTTTTTCAAAACGTTGTCAAGGCCCAAATCCATGCAGTACCGAGTGCCAGGTACATGTAGCAGAACAGAGCCACAAAGCAGTACGCAGCACTACGGAGACAAAGACCTGGCTCACTCCCACAATGCATTGCAGGGGACATCATGCAAGCGAGCACAGCAGCGAGCGCCGGCCCACAAAGCGGAGCAGAGCCTCAGCTACCAGCGCGGAGGCAAGTTGTGACGGCATGGGTACAGCGAGAGGATGGGCGCGTGGCTGTAGTGCAACGAAGTGGAGCGGTGAACAGTTACCAGTACAAGTGGGGGGGAATCAGCGGAGGCGTCGAGGGCAACGAACCCCTCATCCTGCGTTGCATGTTGGAGGTCTCTGCCGCTCCCCTCACCTCTCCCATCCCCTCTCCCTGCCCCTCTCCCTTTGCATCTCCCTTGCCCTCTCCCTTCTCCTCTCCCTTTTGCGCCTCCCTGTGCCTCTCCCTAAGCCTCCCCATCTGCCTCCCCCTCAACATCGCCCCCTAGCTCCTGGGGTGCGCAACGGGGTTTTATCGGGAGACGCGCGGGGTGCGGCAGGGGAAGGGGGCATGCGTTAGGGGGTGGCCTATGGGATTGGGAGAGGAAACGGTCCCCCCGGTCCATGTGGCCCCTCCCACTCCTTTTCTCCGTGGGCGTCTGGGGGGGGGGGAGGGGGAGGGTGTGCATGATTAGCGGTGTCTGCAGAAGTCTGGACTGCAAAAGGGGGCCTACAAGCTGGAACGCACGACACACCGTGACGCATGTGCATGGAGGAGGGGAGGCGGGGGTAGGTGTCGGGCCCTGCGGTGCCGAGACAGAGACCGGAGGGATCCAATCCTCACTCATGTGCGCTGTCATTTTGGCGCAGTGGTGGAGGAAGTGACCCAGAAGTGCAGCAGAGAGTCCTGCACTGAAAGTTTCCCTTGAGGCAGGTTAACAGTTTTAGGAAGCTGGGGTCTTGCCAGCTCGGAGTTGGGGTTTGGAGTCCCGGAAAATTGGGGTTTGCAGTCTGACAGAGGTGGGGTTTGCAGTCTGAGAGAGGGGTTTTTGCAGTCTGAGAGAGGTGGGGTTTGCAGTCAGAGAGTTTGCAGTCCTCAAAAATTGGGGTTTGCCACTCCGAGAGAGGTGGGTTTGCAGTCCTGTTCGTTGGGGTTTGCAGTCCTCTGAGAGCTGGGGTTGGCAGTGATGGAAAGCTGGGGTGGGGGATGGGCAGATAGAGGAGGAAGTAGGGGTGCCCAGGAGCAGGCTGGAGGTGGTGAGGGCCGGGCGGCCGCAACTCGTGGGGGACGGGAATCGCCGCTTTGCAGTACATCCTTTCCTGTTTAGGCTTGTTGGCGGAGACGTGCCCGCCCTCACCCTCAACTGGGAAAGCGTTGACGCCCGCTGGGTCTCTCCCCACCAACTGCAGGTCTGCCTTCTGCCCCGACCGCTGCAGGGTTCGCCTTCTGCCTTTACAAGCTCAGCTGTCGCACATCCGACTGTATGTCGAATAAACAGACACGAAACTAGATCAAGTGCGAGCACGCCCACGCGCATGTGTGGGCGCGCAGACACACACACACACACACACACACACACACACACACACACACACACACACACACACACACACACACACACGCGCGCACACACACACACACACACACACACACACACACACACACACACACACGCACACACACACACACACACACATGCGCGCTCATTCTTGCGCACAGGATTCTGTCACTTCAACATTCAGCATTTTGCATAGCAAGTTCTGACAAGTTAATTTTAATGAACGTGAATGGGAAATCCTGAGCGACCTGGTACCCCATCACCTCCAGCTCAAGGCTTTCTACAGGCAAGGGCAAGGAGAACAAGGCAAGATCTTGAGAAGTTGAAGAACGACACCAATCCTGGGCAGCAGCCATGCATGACAGTGAGAAGATTTTGTGGGAAGGTGTGTGGGAACAGGAGCTGGATACTGTGCCTGACTTGACGGAGACGCTGCGGAGGGTGCTTGTTTCGCCGCAAGAGGAGCGTTGGCTGGACCGCTTCAGACGGGATCGCTCTCACGGGGCTGCCCAAATGGTCTTCTGGGTTCTTGATGCCTTTGAAGGTGCCGTGTCTGACCCCCCCCCCCCTTCGGCTCAAAAGGTCTTCTGGGACATTGATGCTTCGGAAGGTGCCCTATCTCACCTCCCCCCACCTGGGCTCATGCAGGTATCACCCCCTTCATGCCACCTGTCTCTCCGACCCCCTCTTACATCCTCCTTCCCTGCCCCCCTCTCTCAGGGAGGAGGGAGGAGGGAGGGGGGGGGAGAGAGAGAGAGAGAGAGAGAGAGAGAGAGAGAGAGAGAGAGAGAGAGAGAGAGAGAGAGAGAGAGAGAGAGAGAGAGAGAGAGAGAGAGAGAGAGAGAGAGAGAGAGAAGGGGGGGGGGGGGCAGCAGTCATCGGTATGTGCAGTGGGATGGGCACAAGGAGACTGAGTCCAGTGGTGGGGGGTGTGCACAGAGTGGGGAGCAGCGCGCCCTCAGAGCCCGCAAAGCCGTGCTGCGGAAATGACGGCGCTCCAGAACTACGGCTGGCACCTGGCTTGCGCGCGGCCCAGCATGGCACCCGTGGCAGTAGCCGCTGTTTTCGCCGTGACTCGAACCCAGGGCCTGCTCGACGCTGACAGCTCTCTGTCTGTGGGCTCTGCTCTTATCCAGGTGGCTTACCCCATCTGTACCGTTGCATTTTTATCTCATTTATACTGCTATCATTGTCTCATTTGTTCAGCTGTCATTGTCTCAATTGTACTGCAATCATTGTTCCAATTGTGCTGCATCATTGTTTCAATTGTAGCGCTGTCATTGTAATGCACCTCCCTTGTTAGAGTTTCAACCCCACAGGCCAGCCGCCGGTAAAACGAATTTTATTGAGAGAAGGGCGGGCATGGGTGGCAGGCAGTGACAGAGCTGCGCAGCGAGAGGATCCGCATCGCTGCGCGGCTCCGAGAGGCGTCTGTGAAACAGTTTCTTGGCCTCAGAGACGTCCTGACGATGTCGCTGTCCTCCACAGTGCGTGACGTGCTTGTGGACGTGGCCTCATCAGGCACCGGGGACCCGCCCCTCTACTGCGTGGGTGCGCGCTTTGCTTGCCGCATAACGTCTTTCTTATCTTGCTGTCGGAACAATTTAAGTCATCTCTCACTCGTCTTGTGACATCAGGAATTCTGCTTACCTTACCTTTTTGTGTGTGTGTGTGTGTGTGTGTGTGTGTGTGTGTGTGTGTGTGTGTGTGTGTGTGTGTGTGTGTGTGTGTGTGTGTGTGTGTGTGTGTGTGTGCTCTTTTCTTTTTTTCTTTTGTTGTCATAAATTCTGTGGTGAAGTTTATTCTGTGGCTAAATTCTATTGATCTTTAATTTGATTGTTTCAAGTCTCCTTTTCCACCCCTGGAGGGGGGGGTGAAAGTTTGGGGGGCTCAACACACAAGGTGGTGCTGGGAGGCCAGTGTGCGAGAGCAGGCCGCTGTTTGAAGGGCTGGGCCTGGCCACAGCTCTGCGTCAAGCCGGAGCGCATGTGGCCGTCATTACAGAGGCGCAGGTGGGGTGCACCCTGCCCCACGTGCAAGCGGCACTGGTGGGCGCAGACGCCATCACCCCCTCCGGCCTCATCAACAAGGTGGCTCTCACCATTCCCTTTCTCCCGGGCCCCCTTTCCGCGTCCAGTCATGCTCGTGTGTTAATACCCGAGCGCGTGTGCACCCACAAATGCATGTGATTCGTGAGCAGGTGCGCCGGCATGCATCTGCGCATGCACGCGGACACGCGCACACACACGAACACACAGACACGCATGCACACGCGCGCGCGCGCGCGCACACACACACACACACACACACACACACATGTAGAGAGATCCGCAGGGGAGAGAGAGAGAGAGAGAGAGAGAGAGAGAGAGAGAGAGAGAGAGGAGAGAGAGAGAGAGAGAGAGAGAGAGAGAGAGAGAGAGAGAGAGAGAGAGAGAGAGAGAGAGAGAGTGAGAGGGAGGGAGGGAGGGAGGGAGGCAGGGAGGGAGGGAGGGAGGGAGGGAGGGAGGGAGGGAGGGGGGGGAGGGAGGGAGGGAGGGAGGGAGGGAGCGAGGGAGAGAGAGAGAGAGAGAGAGAGAGAGAGAGAGGAGAGAGAGAGAGAGAGAGAGAGAGAGAGAGAGAGAGAGAGAGAGAGAGAGAGAGAAGGGGGGAGGACGGAGTGGAGAACATGCACACAGACGCATAGGCAAGGGGATTTTCAAGCTCACAGAAGGGCGGTTTATGCATGGACGCGTGCACACGCCACCCATTGACATGAGCGCGCTTACACCATCACGCATACACACCCACATGCATGCACGCACGCACGCACACACACACACACACACACACACACACACACACAGACACACACCTGCGTGCGTGTATATACACAAGCGACTACGGCGCAATTGAGGTGGAGTGAGGGACAGGTGGGCACGCTGCCTCTAGCTCTGACAGCGAAGCACCTGGGAACGCCCCTTTACGGCATTGCCGACACCTGGAAAGTGTCTCCGGGGCCCATTGCCTTAATAAGCCACCCGCAGGCATATGTGGAGGGAGGCGAAGGGGAAGAAAAGCCCGCTTCCGAGCTCACTTCCGCCTGGCTTGCTGCCTCGTGCCTCCATTCCAAGTGCGTATTCTGCTCCCTTGTCGTATTCCCTGCAGTCAGGAATCTTCTTAGGGGTTTGACAGCTCTGGTTTCATCCGGAACATGGTAGCAGGTTGCTGAATTATGGAAGTTTCTCTCGGTCCCTAGACATCGATGCCTGTAGAGGGATCAGCAGAACCTGGCATCGTTATCAGCGTCGTTATCAGCATCGATCACCATCATGATCGACCATGACAACAACTACAACGACGATGACAACAAGAACATCAGCAACACCGACAGCGACTGCGACAACTATGACATCATCATCACGATCGTCATCAACAACAGCACCCCCACCTTCATCCTCATCCTCAACGTCCTCCTCCTTCTCCTTCTCCAGCACCGCCTCCTCATCCGTCATCGTTACAAATGCCAGTTAGCTGTGCACTAACCCCGTGGGTGCTTCCGGAGGGTCCCCCCGGCCGTGTCCAATGAAGCGCAGTGGCATCTTGGCCCCCACAGACCTCACAGTGCTTCGAGCGGGCAGTTCCCCTGAACGTGGCCAGGTGCTGCGCAGTGACTTAGAGGGCTTGGCAGTCCGCAACGTTTACTTTGAGAGCACGCCGCTGGATCTGTTTACGGCCGTCATCACGGAGTTGGGCCCTCTCCCGCCCCCGGAAGTTGCTGGCCTGGAGGAGCGGCGTCGCCAAGAGGCTGTGAAGGCATTCGGGCTGGAGCCGTGTCCTCCGCCCTCCCCTTCCTAGGTAATGACGCATTTTGGTGGTCCTCAAGCATCCTGGTCATCCCTAATCAAGGGTCCCGTCCGGAGGCGGGTGGACACTTTAGAGGCTGGAAGTATCCGGAGGGCTGAGGACGACAGGCCTACAGACTGGGACTAGGATTAGGACAAAGGCTAGGACTGGGACTGTGACTGGGACTGGGAGCTATATAGATCAAAGAACATTACGAGCTCTGATGCGGTTTTGGCTAGGGTGTCATTATTTATCTGTTACCAACAGTGGATAGCAGTCTCGATATAAAAAGGAGAGGGCATTCCTCGAAATCCGACGGTTTTTCCTCGAAACCAGACGGTTTTACACCGGTGGGACCAGGCCTAGATGTGCGACAGTGCTTCTTGGTTATTAACTTTGTCCATTGCTCCCATGGGGTGTACAACATGTACGAGAGCAATTTCTGCATCTATCCCAACAACGGTTTGCAGAGTCGATCTGTAGAAACATTTATGTGGCAAATGCAAAGAAGACCTTGGAAGGGTTTATAAGATCTGGCCTGGCCTTGCTCTGCAGAGATTTCAACCCGTTGCTCATTAGAAGGGAGTAACCCGTTAGCAATTGCTCATCAAGACGTGTGAGCCTCTCCATCCGCGAAAAGGGTTCCACTGATTGGCCACCTGAATGCAAATAAGATCGAGTGCGGTTCACTCGACTGGAGCTCCCCACTGCGTTGGACTCCCTACGTAGGGAGTCCAACGCCAAAACAGATTCCTAGAGGATACTCGGGTTCAGATATATCCTTTGCCAATTGGTCATTGCATGCTGTAGAGCGAGCTTTCCTGCCCAATAACCTAAAGACAGCAATGTGGCAGCTAATGCGTCTGATTTCGAACTGCAGTTGCTGGTCGGGCCGCCTGGTGGCTTTCCACGTCATTGGCCCCTATGACATGGGAAATCTCACGCGTGTCTAGATGAGCATCCCCGGTTTAGAAACTTGCGCAGTCCACACACAATTGCATTCTAGACAGCCATACCACTTGCCAGCTCAACATGAGTGCACCATTTACCGTGATTTAAGTTTCTGCGTGCCATAAAGTCCACGAGCCCCCAGGCACGATATGGCCGATTGTCGCTGCAGTGCTACATCGAAAATGTATCAAGCAGTCTTGAAATCCAGGTTAAAGTTGGATATTAGGACCTCAACCTCGACGTGCAGGTACTATGGACTAGAGTACCTGCAGCTGCACTAGCTAGCTAGCTACAGCACAGCCACGTGCAGTTTCCAGGAGCTGTACAAGTATACAGATGTACACCTGCATGACACCTGGCCAAATGTTCCTCTGCATAACACCTGGCAAGAAGAGCGCCGAAACGCTGACACCAATTGATATCTCCAAACCCAAACCCAAACAGCGATGTCATGCCACTCACGTGACTAAGCTTATGAGGCAGAATGCGAGTGGGCTTGTTGGCACACATGACTCCAAGTTTGGTACTCATCCAGCCAGATAGCCATTTAGCTTGTATACGGCCTCATCATTTTGCAAATAGTACTGCCCCACTTCCAGATCCTACACGTCAGGCACCCCAGGGCCTGCCCATGCCTGCGCTGCAGCTTGGATGGCCCCAAGCTTGCAGACCCTTGGATGATAACAAGTGGCCCTTCAAAGATAACTTTGAAACTCGAAGGGTGCGGTTTTTTTTTTTTTTTTTTTTTTTTTTTTTTTTTTCAAATTACTTTGACGTGCCAGTCAAGCCTATTACTCTCGTAGGGGTGTCAGCATGGCACATGTAAAATAACACGATAAGGATAGATATGCTCACTAAGTCTTAAGTTTGGGCGTTTCCCGTGCACGTGTTGATCGTACACCTTCGCCCCATGAGAACAGGGGTATACCATATACATATGTACGAGACACCAGCAACATCGATACCCAGATCACACTAGCTGACGACCGTGAATGCCAGCCAGGCGGCCTGTCGGTGTAAACACTGGGCATCATGCTTGGTAGCAAACAACTCTCTCAAGTCTAAACAACTTGTTGAGCCAGACGCTGGCGAGCGCGTGGGCTCGAGTCGAGCATTCAGACATCCCGCGTGGGTGCATAATGCGGGCAAGGTAGTTATATACCTACGTAGGTAAAGTGTATGAAGGGACACGTATACCTTCACGCAACCGCCTCAATTAGGAATATAAGCCTCACAGGTATATACACCTTACAATAATACACCATTTACTTATACCTTCATATACCAGCCTCACGCTTACGTAAGCGTGTATGAGAAGGGATACCTTGGGAAGACTTGGACACACTGTGCATACCTTCACATTTCAGTCTCACGCTTACAGGCGAATAGATCTGGGAAAGACTGTGTCCTGACACAAAAGTTGGATACCTGGCCTCGCTACAGATCTAGGCACCAATGACCAACATATATGCACGAAACAGAGACTCAGGCCCCAAAACGGCAAGGCCGTGTGGCCCGACGACGAAAACAGGTATAATTATGTTTCATGTGTTTCCGTGTTTTACAAATGCAGCCACAGGTGCACATCCCATGTAATCAGGAACATAGGCGGAGGCAGCTGCAGAATGCAAACTGCAAGTACCGACACGATACCCTCAGAGACAAGAGGTACTTCTGCTTCAAAAGTATCCCCTAGCACTTTGAACTCATCGAAGGAGGTTCGCATCCGACAAGGCTGGAAAGTTCTAGATCTTTCCGAAGAGTGCAAACCTGTCACTTACGCTTGGCTCCCGAACCGTGTGCGCAGCATTCGCATCTGTGGGTGGCCCAGTGGCTCCTCTGGCATTCAGAACTGCAGTACGCGATTGCGAGGCACCCTCCGCACTTCCTCAACGGCGACTCCCTTGACGCCTTCCTCCCGCACATGCCGCACACCTTCTTCCGCTTTCTCACCTTCGCGGTACCCCCATCTGCGTTGTCAGTCTTGGGTGTGCCGTTGGGAGGCGAATTTGATGTATCCCCTGGCGCAGGCTGGTCTGCAAGCTTCTCGGATTCAGAGCAATCTTCCTGCACAGCTTCCTCTCCGCTTCGTGGGGCTGCCTCAGGCAGCCTTACATCTATCTCAAAAAAGTCGGACATCCCGAAGGCCATGCCGGGATGCGCGCCTCGTGCGTAGCAGTAGGATGCAAAAGCTCCTGTTTCCACGGGCACATCGGGGCCGTCAGAGTGGCACGTGGCACCCACGGGCAGCACGTGAGAGGACCTCCAGCGGCATGCCGCCTCATCTGCGTCGCCTTCTGCATCATCTCCGACAGACACGGTCCCATGGGGATCGAGTTGAGATGTGGCTGCTGTTGCGTCCTGCATTGATCTTGACGGAGAATCCAGCAACCATTCGGCCCAATCTGTTTGCGGGGCCCCTTCTGCGCTTTCTGCACTCTTGCTGGATGGCCGTGGCGGGTTGCTGTGCGGAAGATGGGTTGTTAAGGGCGCGGGATGCATTTCCACCGGCTGGTCTTTCAGATATTCCCAGGCTCCACGATATGCCCTGCATGCACCAAGCCCTAAAACTTTAAATCAGCGCCAGCGGCAGCTGACATTTGTAGGCCATCACATCTGGTTCTAGGACACCTATTGCAGGACACCCAGAAACTAAATCACAAGGGGAACACGGGATCCGTCTACAAAGGGTCAGTCGGGTTTCCTAATTCTTTCCACAAGCAGTGGATCTATGAAGATAATTAGCGGAATCCCACGCTTGCGGAAGTGAGCGAGAGCACGGACAGGTGTGTGTGTGTGTGTGTGTGTGTGTGTGTGTGTGTGTGTGTGTGTGTGTGTGTGTGTGTGTGTGTGTGTGTTTGCGTGCGTGCGGGCGGGCGGGCGGGCGCGCGGGCGCGCGCGCGCGCGCGCGTGTGTGTGTGTGTGTGTGTGTGTGTGTGTGTGTGTGTGCGCGCGCGCGCGCGCGCGTGCGTGCGTGTGTGTCAGAGAGAGAGCGCGCGCGCACCTACAACCGTGCCGGTACACATGTGCGTGCGTGGCTGGTGAAATGCATGTCATTGCAAGTGGCATGGAGATGTGGACCTCAAGGTGGGGGGGAGCCAGTGCGCACTTAGTAGAGAGGGCAATGATGATCAGGGTTCTTACGGGTTTTCCTGCAGCTCTTCATCGGTGACCGGATCGTAGCTCACAACATTCCTTGGGCCGGTCCCGTCCAGGGGACCGTCCCATGTGACTTTCACGAGCTGCTTGACAACGTGCACGCAGGTCACGCCGTCCTGAAGCCCACCCAGGCTGCGCTTCATTTCCAAGCACGTGAGACACAGCTTCGCAGCCATCGCCGCATCTGTATGATTGTACTCGGAGGTGTGCTGCCGCAGGGCCACCTCCAGCCCGGCCTCCTCCGCTAGCAGAGCGCTTCTGTCATCAAAAAACACCTGATTGAGCAGGTTGCACGCGGAGATTATGTGACAGCTCTTCAGATCCTTGCGCCGAAGCCAAGCGGTAATGTACTGCATCAGGCCATCATCCAGCATCTGCGGCCCGATGCATTCGACCAGCCCGTACATGATATTCAAGAGGCCGGCACAGGCGTCCACCGCCTGCGTTGCTGCAAACGCCGCAACCAGCTTCCGCACTCCGGGAAGGGCCTCAAACTCTGCGCAGCTTGCCCGAGCCTCGGCAAGGAACCCGCAGGCTGCCGCAGCATAGGCCTGGGCGGGTTGGCTGGGGTCCACTGCGACGCCAAGGATTCGGGACAGAGCGCCAGTCTTTGACACGGTGGCAAGGTTCGCTGTTAAGAACCGCTTGTCCGCCTTGCTCCTGTTTGGAGTTCCAAAGCGCTCCCGGCTGCGCGTTGGGGGTAGACCGACCAGGACGAAGAGGCCGTGCGCGGCCCACCAGGAGTTGGGATTGGGGGGATCACAGGGGGCGGGATCCGGCCGCTCGGCCTCGCTCATGAAGTCGTCGTCCAGGAAGACCCGCGCGAACAGCTGCAGCGCCCCGAGGTCCCGCAGCGGCTCCCGGGCTGCGGGGGTGCTACGGGCCAGGGCGGTTAGGGCCTTCAGCCCCGCGCGCCGCTGCGTGCGCTCCGCCTTGTTTGCCAGGCTCAGCAGCAGCGCGCACCCCCCGCGGATCTTGACGAGGGCCTCCCCCCCACGCGGGTCGACGCACACCATCACCAGCAGCTGCATCATGCCCAGAAGATGGTCGCCCGGGGTACCGCTGTGGGCGGGCGCATGCCGCTTGACCGCCTTCAGGAACGGCTCCAGGAAGTTGAGGTCGAGGAGGTCTGCCACCAGCGGAAGCTTGTCCGAGGCTGTGTTTTGTGTTTTGGCGAGGCGGCTCAGCGCCAACAGGCCCAGGGGGCTGGAAGGATCCCCCAGGAGCCCCACAGCCTCCTTCAGGAGCCCGATCCTCCGAAGCTCACCGTCCAGGCTGCTTGTGCGGTACGCCGCAAACGTGCCTATCAGCACGTGCTCCAGCTCCTGCGTGAATGAAAACATGAATGTAGTCATCCACAACGCGGTTGAAAAATGCTATGCAATGCAATTCTATGCTTAACTTTGCTTTCCTGCCCTTGGAAGGGTCTGTTTGGATTGATATGGGGTTTACTGCAGCCCCAAGATAGAGTCTCGGGATGATGAGGAGTGTATCTGCACAACTGGAAAAACAAATGGGGGAAGAACCGAGATGAGAGAAACTCGAGCAGCCTACTAAGGACACATGAGCCATGGAGAGAGTGCAGCGGTTGCTTTAAAACAAATAGCAGAGGAAAGGGATTGGGTGAGAATTACGAAGTGTAGATGTTGATGTAGCAAAGAGTTGCACCGTCCAAGGAAGTAAACGATGGCCTGGGAAAGGGTGGGCGAGCGCGAAAGGACTTTGCAAGAACATTGAATGTAAAGATCTGGATTCAATCTGGCTTTAAGCGCATGCATTTCACTCGGTCATTACTATTGTTTTTTAGAAATTTTGATGCATCCAAATCTCGATGCTTCCTCCCTAGAAAGATGTGACTGCAAAAGACGTGCCAAAAGCCTTCACAATCAGCCTCAATCAGGCGGATTTCGTGCCCGCAGAACAGGTACAAAGACACTTCTGTCTATCCCACAACTAAGGTTTCCTTGTTTCCTGGATGCACGCGAGCGAGCGTATGACCCACCCTAGCGCATGTATGCTTGTGCTGGGCAGTGCAAGGGAGAAGGTGAGAGAGAGGCACACACAGAGAGACACGTGGGGGGGGGGGAGCAGGTGGGTGTGGCCTTGCATGTGTGTGTGTGTGTGTGTGTGTGTGTGTGTGTGTGTGTGTGTGTGTGTGTGTGTGTGTGTGTGCGTGCGAGCGTGTGTGTGTGTGTGTGTGTGTGTGTGTGTGTGTGTGTGTGTGTGTGTGTGTGTGTGTGTGTGTGTGTGTGTGTGTTTGTGTGTGCGTGCGAGCGTGTGTGTGCACTTGCACGGGGCGCAGGGGCAAGCAAATGGGAGCTGAATTCGAAGGGCCGACACCGTCACCATCATGCGTGGACTGTCAGAGTACAGGTAAATATGTAGCACAACAGACAGTCACCATCATGAGCGGAGAGTGCAAGGCCAAAAAGATGCACAACTGAAAGCTAGAGCACATACCTTAGACTCAAAGGGACTGAGGCGGAGTGCGTCGTAAAGGCCCCGCAAGCCATGTAGGCTGGTGAACTGGGAGGGCCTGTGGGACCAGGACTGCAACAGGCGGCTTCGGATCGCAACCGCCGTTGCCTGCAGGAGGCACTCAGGAGGCCAAGTAAGAGTTTCAATGGCAGCCTCGATGGGATTGCCAACCGGTCCCCCAGGGATTGCCGCATTTACGATCGGCACCAGGGTCGCAGGTCCGCCCACTGCCTGCGCATAATTGGGGTCGGTCTTGATCGCCTCGGCAAGGCTGTCCAGGAAGCCCTCCCGGAAGAGCTGCTCTGCCATGGCTGTTGCTGTAAGACTGCATTCCTCGGAGGACGGGAAAATGTTCTCCAGCAGCCGCCTAATGAGAAAAGGCATTCTCCTTGCGTCAAGAAGCCTTACAATAGTGGGCGCAAGTCCCGCTGCCACGAGCGGTCCCAGCAGCTCTGGTTTCTTGGTTGCACTGACCAGAAACAACGGAACAGAAAGGCTGAGAGGCACTGGCTCGGTTTTCTCTATGAATTCATTTCTGATGCTTGTCTCATCAGGCACCTCTGTGTTGAATATTTCATGGGAGCAGGCTTTCTTTGACACGAGATCCAGAATAAACTGCAGGATCCTGGGCAGGTCATTGCTTGTCATGGTGCTCCTCCATAAGCTGTGCTGCATGTTCTCACAAAGAATCCCCACAATACGGGACAGAATCTCCTTGTCCAAATCGTCGCGTGGGTGGTCAACCAATCTTGCCATTTCCTGCAGGTTCTCTTCAGGGAACAACGCAGATGCATCCGCTTTGGTGTCACTTGGAGCTGTAGCTGCCTCAAAATGCTGACCCCCTGCAGGCCTGGTAATTTCTCCAGTGGCGCAGGGTCTGCTGTCAATCTGTGGCTGGAGGGTTCCCCGAAGCGTTTCACACGTGTCATGCAGACCATGCTGAAGAGAAGGAGCCCGCAGCAGCTTGTGCTGTAGTTGCTGTCGCTCGGTGTTTGGGCTGTTCATAATTGCTTCACACGTTTCGCTAGTCGCGGGACTGCTCGGCCGTTCCATAACTATTTCACTGCTGGTGAGCTTCGGCAGGTCTCCAGGTCAGTCGAGACTGTTAATCGCAGACCCGTACGGTGGATTGAGTATATCCCTGACCCAACCCTGTTCTTTTTAGTTTCCAGATCGTCGTTGATGGGCCACCCCATCTGCCTTTTACCATTCCTAGCTGTCGTAATGGAATACCTGTCCATAACAAAACAGGTTTCAGGCCGTTGGCCACGACAACCAACATTAATCTGATGTTGCAAGCTGAAACCCCGCTGTTTATAAAATGAAAAAATGACAATAAGGTACACATTATTGTTTTAGCGTGGGCTAGGTTCCAAAATGTCCAATTACGTCGGCAGGGAACTGATCGTCGCACATTACAGATGTTTATCGTTGCAGATCAGAGGAGCTTCCCGAATTTTACTCCAAAATATGTTTTAACAGCCCACCATCAGATCGATTTTGAAGATTATGCTGCGTGAAACATGTTGTACCAGGTTCCAAACACGTTCGATTGGGGCACGGCGCATTCAAATTTATGACTAGACGGATATTTGAAGCTGAGATTTCCTCTCAGTGATACAATGTAGCCTACCTCAAGGTGGTTTCCGTGACTGTGGGAACCTGATGTTGACAGTTTTCGATGGGCAGCCCGCTTCCTTCGGTCCGCCACAGCCTCTAGACCTAACTTGCAAATTGATGCTGGTGACATCTAGATACTGTTATTGCCTCAAAATCACCTGCATGAGGCACGAGGTAGACCCATATCTTTGGTCTGTCTCTACTATTCGGCAAGGACCAATCGGTGGCTTGCAAGCGACATTCGGGATTGGGCTCCGATCATCGGGTCCACAGCAGCGAGCTCGTTCCGAGTAGATTTCAATCTGTGCCATCCAGGGTTTCGGGCCTACCCTCCCTCTGGGCCACATTTGGAGCAACAAATCAAAATATAAAGGGGCCCCCTGTATTTGCCGTTAGAAGCAGCATGAAATACAGATGTCCGGGCCAGAGGGCGCGAAAGGATGTGCACAATCCCGTAGAGTAACCTAACAATTGCAGGACTCATACGTGGACACACACACACACACAGACACACACACACACACACACACACACACACACACACACACACACACACACACACACACACACACACACACACACACACACACACCATGACCGTCATCCTGCCTATTTTCGACCGAGCTTGAGAGCGGAGGACAATGCGCATACAGACTGAAATCACGCTAAGATTGAAATATCCACGAGCTTGACGACGATCCACCATTGTACATTGGTTTCC
Organism: Botryococcus braunii; assembly: GCA_002005505.1. Classification (NCBI taxonomy): domain Eukaryota; kingdom Viridiplantae; phylum Chlorophyta; class Trebouxiophyceae; genus Botryococcus; species Botryococcus braunii. Next base: position 599,737 of record KV908384.1, read on the forward strand.
CTCAGTGCCACACAACACAGTAGTGTACGTACGATATAATGCTGCTACAGTTATTTTATTCTCTGCAGAGATTAAAATAGAAGGAAGTCGAATTGAGAGGCGCTTGCAGTATTGACCAGTGGTGACTCAACACTGGTGAGCCGCTAAGCAAAAGTTTGCCGCGTTAAAATCCTGTACGATTTGGACTGATACGGAGCTCCACCCGGTAAGTACCGATCATCTTGACAGTACAGTGCGATTTCACAGCCAAATCATCCAGGCACGCTTCAAATAGAATTTAGTTTGCCTGCCAATCATGTTATTAATTAATATAACATATCCAGGAGGAGTGGGCCAATTCCCTGATAGGGTTGCCTCAAACGCATGAGGGAGCTTCTTCTTCTTCTTCTTCTTCTTCTTCTTCTTCTTCTTCTTCTTCTTCTTCTTCTTCTTCTTCTTCTTCTTCTTCCTTCTTCCAATTGCTGATGTCTGCTCTAAACACCCCGTGTTATTTTCAACCCGGAGTTCATATTCGATCAAACCCCTGCAGGTATCGGGAATTGCCGTTCGAAGGGTGCGGCAATTCTGCAGTACTGCTTTGTGAGGTACGCGAATGACATTGTCATCGCCATCGGCGTCGCTGCTAGAGATGTGTTCCCATATTAGCGTGCAATCCTTGAATGGCTTGTGCTGGCGCTGAAAACGCTCCAGCCTAATGGATGGTGTTTGTGTAGTTGTGTGTGACAGAGTGGCAGGGTCCCTGCAGCAGTATCCTGCGTGCGGGGACGGCGGCTTCATCACTTCCGTGCCATGAATCAAGGTCACAGTTGCCGTCTAGAATCTTATCAAATCCAGGAGATTCCCCTCTTATTGTTAGACTGGTGAGCCTGAAGACCGCAAGCAAGGATAAGCTCCTCGCTATTGTGTGTGGGTGCTTCTCGATGGAACCTGGTACAGAGGTTGAGCTTACAAACTTTGGGAAACCGGGTGGTTTAAACTTTCAATTGTGTCATGATGTTTTCCATTTCATGAGGAGGTTGGCATGGCACTGGTTTTTGAACTCGGTGGAGCTTCGATGGCGGATGGCGACATGCTGTTTCTGGACTGGTGTCCCTGCACAGTGGTCTTATGCACGTGTGGGGAAGACCGTAAATGTGTCGTCATTCTGATTGTGACTGGGTGTTCAAACGATTTGACTCTTCGGCAGTTCTGCCCGCGCCCGTAGGGTACCTACTGTTGACCGTGGTTGTGATAGCTTTCCAAGCAAGACTGCTCAATTAACGATGGGTAGGAAATCAGTAGTGAAATGCAGATCATCTGGCTTTGTGCGCTTGCAGCTCGCTGTTCGGCCAGTCCACGTTGTAGGATAATGCGTTCGTAGCTTCGCACGCTGATGCTTCAACCTTCCCGGGCTAAAAAGGGTCTTTGGCTCCTTCAAACACAATTTTACAAGCACAAGCAGCTCATGTACAGTCGAGCGCTGTCAGCAGCGTTGTCTTGCATACAGTATCCCGCTAAGCTGAACGTGCTAAGGCGTAGCAGAAGGGTCAGCAGATTCCAGAGGCCTCCCAAATGGAGGATTCAACGCAGCAGGCAACAGGCGCCCAACAGGCCACACCAGACCCGAAAACCATGGACGTGGAGGAGCTGTGCACAAGCATCATGACCAGCCAGGAGTTCCGGGAGCAACATTGGGAACGTTCACTGCGCAAGCTGCTCCGTGCTTTGGTCACAGCAACCGAATCTGCCTCCACAGCTGCTTCTGACGCTGACAAAGCCGTCCTGAAGGCCCTAAAGGTCTTGGTCGACTCCATCCCGCAGGCCAACTCCGAGTTTGTCCGCCTCAAGGGGCTTCCAATCATCTTGGCTGCAGCTACGATGTCAGGCGCACGTGAAGCTGTAGACGAGCTGGGATCCGCACTCTCACCCGACGAATCCGTCAAGCAGGCAATTGTAGGCGAAGGCCCCGCCCTCAGCAAGGCCATTCTCAGAGCGCACACAAACTGCTACCTCCACATTGACAGGGGGATGCCAATGGGGAGGTGCCCGCTGGTGTCCCCACAGGAGACCGCTGAAATGCTGCGGGACGCCCAGTGCCACATGCAGGTGCTCAGGTTCCTCAGCGGTAGAACCCCGATGCGCAACTTCATGTGCTGGCCAGCCATGGCAGCCCTGTTCAGCGTACTCCCCGCCTGGCTGGACTCTCACGACAGAGCCTGCTTGGAAGGCGCGCTCATGATTGCGGCGATGACGGCCGACACGGAAGAGGGCCGCACCACGCTCGTCGACGCCGGCATCGTCGAGAAGCTCGCCAAGTTCTTCACACCCGGCGGGCGAGCCTCCCACAGCGTGTCGATCTGCTCGGGCGCGGCGCTGACGCTCCTGACCGCATGTCCCCGGGCCCGCTGCCAGCTGGTGTCTGCGGGAGTGATTGCGAGCACCGTCAAGCTGCTGCACCACCTGGAGCAGTTCCAAGACATCTTTCCCAGCTGGCACGTCGACCCCGAGACCGGCAGGGCTGAAAACACGAGGCGGAGGAACCCGCCAGACCAGAACGCGCTGGCGGGCGACCTTCTGGTGGCGGCCTCCAGGCACGCCGACATGCTGGAGCCCCTGCTGGAGGCTGGCCTCCCCAAGCTCATGGCATACCTCATCACCAAGATGTCGATGCTGAAATTCCTGGCCAAGGTGCTGCGGAATCTGGAGGAGCACGCCTCCAAGGGCGTTCCAGCGGCGGCCCTCTTTGCCGAGAAGCTCCTTTCTCAGGGCTTCCTCAAGTCCGTGTCGATGATGAGGGCTGCCACTAATGACCCGCTGCAGGAGTTCTGCCCTGAGCTCCTGGTTCCCGTGATTCTCGCGGTCTCCGACCAGGCTCCGGCGGGACCCCGCCTGGATGCCGCCCTCCGCACCCTGCTTCAACCTCCCGCCAATCTCTCACTCACCGTAGACGGGGCTCTCGCTCTCCTGGATTGGTTCTTGAGCTTCCCGCACACGCATGAACCGTACCGGGATCCGGCAGACTTCATCCACAAATGCAGCGTGAAGGGTCCCTTCGGCCAGGTGTGCCCTTGCCTTCGTATGTTATCGGAGGGGGTTCTATTTTCTGGGTGGCTGGCTGGTTTACCAGGTTGTGGGAGATATTTCATTTATATTGTTGCTTGATCAAGGTTTTTTAATCTGTTCCAGATCTTGTTTGTGAACCCTTAGAATGACGGTGGGGGTGATTGCTTGCCAGGATCTTATGAATTTGTTATTGAGACAAGCTCATGATCATCGTGGAGGTATGTTGTTCAAAGACTTGAGAGACAACAACTGTCTGATGACCATAAGGAAACATCTGGGGGCACAGGAGGTCGACCCTCTGCTTGCGCTCGTTGTTGCCGAGTGTCCATCTGAGGAGTCGTACGCAGTGTACAAGGAGCAGGGCTTCCTGAGAGACCTCGTCAACCTCCTTCAGGGGCCCCTCGGCGCTCGCAACGCCACGGGGTTATGGCCGCTGGCGCGCCTGGCAGGCCGCGTCTGTAGCGCCCCACCCAGGGGGGAGACCTCGCTGCCATCTGAGACTGCGCCCAGCTTCCCGCAACTGGTGCCGGACCTGCTCGAGCTCAACTTCGTGGAGCCCTTCCTGTTACTGCTCCAGCAGAGGCTCCATTGGTTCGGCGGGGCCGACCTTCGGGGCATCATGCAGCTGCTGCTGTTGGTTTGCGCGGACGAGGAGGGCGCCCGCCAGGTGGCTGCGGCTTCGGGAGGCTATTCCCTGCTGGTGTCGCTGGCCAGCAGCAGGGACCCAACACAGCGGCGGGCGGGGGTCAAGGCCCTGTCCACCTTTGCAGCGAAACCGGAAGAGCGGGAGGCCCTGCGGGCCGTCAAAGCCACGGAGATCCTTGCGCGGCAGTTCAGGGATCTCTCCTTCATGGAGGAGCAGGAGTGGCCGGACCTGGTACCGCAGGTACCGCTGCAGCCCAGCGGGCTGTGGGCGGCCAGGGGCCTCCTGCACATGGCACTGGTCATCGACGACCGCAGCTTCACCCGCCACCCGCCCTCCCTGGTGGTTGACCAGGAGAGGAAGCTTCTGGACGAGACCTTTGCGGCCGTGCTGGACTCCGGAGCGATGTCCAGCGTCTTAGCCGCGGCAAAGGTCGTGGAGGGCTCAGAGGCCGCCACGTCAGTGCAGCCGTATGCAGCCCGCGTGTGCGGCATCCTGGCGTACGCGTACAGGAAAGCCAGCGTGCCCCAGTTCCTCGGCCGAGGGGCCCTGCAGGACGCGGTACGGGCATTCGGAGCCTGCAAGGATCCCGACACCGGCCTGGGCTTGCTCAACATGCTGGAGGGCTTGCTGATTGCGGAGAGGGAGAAGGTGGCCCTACACCTTATCCGCGACGGCATTATGGCGCATCTCCTGGAGTTCGTGCACAGGAGCGACGTCGAGCCGCCGCATCTTGTGGCAGCCTGCGAGCTGTTCCTGAGCATTGTCGGAGACCGGGATGCTCTGCGGGTGGCTGACAAGTGCGGCATGGAGGAGGCCTTTCGGGAATTGACGACGCGGGACGATGAGGTTGCCCCCGCGGCGTCCATGTGCGTCACGCTGCTTGAGTACCTGCGGGACCCGTGGGGCTGGTGGATGAAGGGCACGCCAAGGCAGCTCTCCAATGGGACGCGTCTGTTTGTTGAAGGGGCCCAACCGACGAAGAGGGTCATGAGATTGCATTGGGACGGATCGCCTTCTCACGAAATCGACACGTTCTCGATTTGTGTGCCCGGCAGCGACCAGTTCTTCTACCAGATCATAGAAGAAAACGGGTGAGGTCCCGTTCTCTGAAGGTGAAGCGCAAACTACTTATCAAGGAGCCCCCAGCAAAGAATGAGGCGGTGGGTCTGTCAGTCTCGTGTTTGATGTTTCTGCTGGGAGTTCGTGTCATTGAGCAATCTTTGTTGACTCACATTTGTTGATTCGAATTATCTGGGTTGTGTTGAATCTTTGTTGCCATAGTTGGTTTAAATTGTATGTATATATTTTGGTATCTGCTTGCACGCCATGATTTTGCACGTGCCTTGCAATGCGTTTGATTGAAAGACATGTGTCCTGGGAGAGCATTGTGTGTACCTGTAATAAGGCATTGGACTGGGATTTATGTCCGCACTTTTATTGCACATTTGCGGAGGACATGACCGGATTTAGTCAAAGTCGACGTCCTTTTGTGTTTGAACAGCCTGTGATGCTGTGTGTTGTACTGCCTGTGACACTGTATGATACGTGGGTGATTTTGCCTGTGGTACCGTGGGACTCTGTTGCTGTGTTGTAACGCCTACGTGCTGTCTTGAAAGGGTACGCATGTGTCCCACTCACGTCCGTGAGATCAGGGAGGTCATAAGAAACTAAGTACAATTTTCCAAACCTATTTTGCAAAGCTTCTGGCTTGGCGCCACTGCTGCATGTCGTGTTGGTAAGGGTCCTGGGCACATGGACAGATGCTGTACATGTGTTTATACAAAAACAGCCAAATGTCGCATGCTGCAGCGCGTTTCATGTATACATACATAGTTACTTGAGTATGCCAGTTCCATGTCAAAGGCAAGATCGCCTTCGAGATTCACATTCTGGGAGTGGGTTCCCCAGGTCTCTGGGCGAGCTCACCAGCACTGGTGGCGCCTGGAATGGCTGTGAACGCGTTGGGAAGAAAATCGTTTCCCGGATGGATTCCCCGGAGCTGTCTCCTCGGGCTGCAGCGCTTCCCGTCCGATACAAGGTTTGCTGCGCATGTGGCTCACCCGGTGGCTCCGAACCAGCGTCGAAGTTGAAGAAGTGCTCGCGTTGTCGATCGGTATTGTACTGCGGGGCGGAGTGCCAGAAGCGAAACTGGCCCACTCACCAAGCTGCATGCCGCCACCTTGCAGGTTAAGCAGTACGGTTCCGCTTACGAGTTTCCATCTGTGCTGGAGCTCAGGCTCAGGATCCTTCAGGTCCTTCTATTGATGCATCTCGAGGCTGCCCCATCATGGTCTCCTGCCGTCAGCTGTGGCCAGCGCCCTTATTGTCTGTCGCCATGTATGAGCAAGCACCTTTGTCCCCGTAGGTTCTGTGCACACGTGGCCATCCACAATGTTCCTCACAAGGGTTGAAGGTGGAGGGCATGGAGTGACATGGGAGGGCACTATATCCAATTGCACCTTCAAACAGAGCTCCTAACTGTGGCAGCTCTGAACTCGTGTAGGTCCACCTCGGATATTCCATGACCATGATGGCCTATTGCATCCCCAATTTGTATGGTGTCCCTGGGTGCACTATCGCCTAAAGGGAAAAAATTGCTCGAATCTTGTCCATTACCTGCAGAAGATGTTTGCAAGTAATTACTGTAATTATAATGCACATTCAAACTTACAAACTTACAAGGCACATTCGTGACATCAATAATGTTTCGCATGATGCGACTTTGGAGCAAAGATAGTACCGTGGCAAAAACAGTAGTGCACACCGCATCCCCAGGCCCGCGGGATACATCCCCCGGACCAGGGGATACCACGTCATCCACCCCCCTCCACCCACGTGCCCTTATTTGGAGTCACTCAATTGAAGTTTGAGCTGTCACACATGAGGCGTAGAACCCTCGGCCGTGGCGGGAACCGGTGGAGAAAACAATCAGAGGATTTTGGAAGGAAAATGAAATACATCTTGCAGGTATTATATATTCCCTGGATTTGTTGCTGCAATTCATTGCATTTGGGCGTACTACTCCAGCATGACGTATCAAGTTCAGTACACATGCATATTCAGATATGATTGCCTAGGGATGAGATGGAACACTGCTGATAGTATGCAGATTGATGTACAATTAAGCAGGGACGCAACATGCGGAGACGTATATGTCTCTGGAACACAAGCATTAAGAATGAGTACATGTCCAGTCCTCCAGTTCTTGATTTGAGGTGAAGCTATATGCATATGCATATGCATACAGCCCATATAACTATACATACATGTGTGTGTTTGTATATGCATATGTACATATATGTATATGTACATATATGTATATATGTATGTATATGTATACATGTATGTGTGTGTGTGTGTATATGCATATGTATATATGTATACATTTCTCGCTCGTATATGTGCAATTATCTCGCAGCATCCAGAAGAGCCAAGAAGGATGATTTAAATACAAAATGCAGCAGAACCTCGATCATCCACGGTGCATACTCTGCAATGCAAACGTCAATATGTTCCTATGACTGTTTGCACATGCATCTGACCACAAGAGATTGGTCACAATTGCTTGGCCTCGTATCTTTGCTCGGACAAGCCAAAGCAAGTCTTGGCTAACTCCCTAATTGATTTTTAAGAATATTGCAAAGCATTGACTTTTGGCAGCATTAGTGCAGCATTGATTTTTGGCAGCAGTAGTGCAGTAAGAACCCAATTAAATCAATTTTATTGAACCTCCGCATTCAAGGCTAGGTCAGGTGTTGTGAAATTGGCAGCAAGGCAGACAGCTCCCGCCCCATCTGAGCCTCCACGCATGAAACACTGCTTTGGGCATTTGTCTTTGCAGAATTCACGTCCTCCACTTCTGCATTCAAGCAAGCAACGCCATTTCCGCATCCCCCTGCGCAAGACAAGCAAAGTTGCAGAGCGTTTCTGAAGCAACTTTGCTGGCAGTCGGGCCCGGCTCCTCCTAGGCTGACCCTGCTAGGATTGCACCTACCCTGACTTTCAACCCTATGCTAAAATCAAACCTGTCTCCGATTCCCAGACACCAACCCTTACCCCACTGACCCGATGCAACCCTTCCATAATCAGGCAGAGATCCCGCAGGGCCTTCCTCCTGCGATGATGAAAACAGCCTTCTTCTGCACACATTGGTTTCAAGCCGGATTTTTTTGCTATGGAACGGAATTGTACGCCATCATTTCTCTCATAGATTACTGAGAGTCGGAAGCAGGACCATGAGAGTTAGTCTAATTATGTGTAATGAAAGGCTTGCACTATTGTGGCAACTTTATGACTGTCTTGCACTGGGAACTACAGAAGAGAAGCGCCGGACCTCGCAGCGGGGTCCCGACAGAACCCTGCTCCCCCCTTCCGCCCCCGCCCCCAACTGAAACACGCTCACGCATGCTCAACATACATGAACAAGCGCACGCATTCACACCACACACACACACACACACACACAAACACACAGATGCCCATGCATACACACGTGCACAGACACACAGATGTGCACGCATACACACACAGAAACACACTCACACACGCAAGCAAGTACGCATACACACACAGACTCCTCCCACCATGACTTACCAAGACTGCCCCCACCCTGACTCCTCCCACCATGACCCTGCTAAGCCTAACACTACCCGGACTCCCTACCTTTCATGCAACTCTAATTCTGACCTCTAAACCTCTTCCTCAACATGGAGGCCTGAATACCTCCAGAAGCGTTCTTAAAAGAGGCTTGTTGGGCCATCCTGCTCTGATGATGAAGCAGTCCTCTTCAATTACTTGTTTCATTGCCAGATTTGCCGTGATGCAAGACAGTTGTGAGATCTGTGGGGGAAGGTTCCGTAACCAAATGCATGACTGGGGTCTGGTCTTGAATTTGACAGAAGAAATGTTATGCAAGTGGAATCAGCATATGAACTAGCAACAAGATATGAGGAAGGAGAATAGGAGTTGTCGACTCTTCCATTTATCCCAAACACTCATTGAGACATGATAGGTCCATCGACTTGGAGATAGCACACAGGATCCGGAAGGCAAATCTGGTACTCAACAGTCCATGGAAATGATGGTATGGGACCCGACCTATAAGAACCACGCTCTACTTGTCTTACTATAGTGTGCAGAAGCCTGGCTTGTCTCACAAGAACAAACACACAACTTTTGGGGCACTTGGAAATGCCACATGCGAGCAGGCCTCCTCATTTTTAAAGAGAAAACTACCACAATTGTGGGAGAGTGCCTTCATGTAGCCTCCACATAATCCTTACTCTCCTACCTACCTTCCATACGACCTCCAACGTCCGAGGCCAATCCAACATCTTGGCATGCATGTTCACCAATCGTGTTACACTGCATTGCATTTGTGGAAGTGCACCGCTACTCATCTGCAGTGCATCCCCCTAACAAGCTACAGGGCCAGCCCTTGCCAATGTGCAGTGCATAACTCTCTCCCAATCTCAAACGCACGCCCCTACCAGTTTGCAGTGACTCTGTCGAAAGGTATCTGTGACTGCCCATACAGCAGGAGGTTTCAAAGCTTGCTTGGGTATATATTTCTGGGCTTCGAACCAGCAAATAGCTTCTTTTCCCAAGTTTTACTTACTTGTTCTGGACGCACCAACGAATGCTTGAACAGCACATGTTGCAATGCAAATGCCAAAACATCTCTAACACTGTTTTATGACCTGCCGACCAAAAATGAAGTTGTCCACAGACGCATTGCCTTCCAAACCTCGGCTGACTTCATGTGAGAATGTTGGATCCGCACCTCCGTCATGTTGGCAAGTGTGGTGAGGTCCTCCTCAGAGAAAACCGCTCCCGTCTTGTCTGATCCGCCCAGCGTGAAACACTTTTTTCGGCATTCCGCTCTGCAGGTGGCAGACTCCACTCCTTCTCTCCTGCAGTCGAGGAGGCAATGCAGATAGCACTCCCTCTGCGGGTCCCCCTGCGACAGGCAAGCAAGCAAGCAGGGTTGCCCACAGCCCTTCTTGGAGACGCGTGTTGGCCTGACTCCTCCCACCATGACTTACCAAGACTGCCCCCACCCTGACTCCTCCCACCATGACTTACCAAGACTGCCCCCACCCTGACTCCTCCCACCATGGCTTACCAAGACTGCCCCCACCCTGACTCCTCCCACCATGACTTACCAAGACTGCCCCCACCCTGACTCCTCCCACCATGCCTTACCAAGACTGCCCCCACCCTGACTCCTCCCACCATGACCCTGCTAAGCCTAACACTACCCGGACTCCCTACCTTTCATGCAACTCTAATTCTGACCTCTAAACCTCTTCCTCAACATGGAGGCCTGCATATCTCCAGAAGTGTTCTTAAAAGAGGCTTGTTGGGCCATCCTGCTCGGATGATGCAGCAGTCCTCTTCATATACTGGTTTCATTGCCAGATTTGCCGTGATGCAAGACAGTTGTGAGATCTGTGGGGGAAGGTTCCATAATCAAATGCATGACTGCGGTCTAGTCTTGAATTTGACAGAAGAAATGTTATGCAAGTGGATTCAGCATATGAACTAGCAACAAGATATGAGGAAGGAGAATAGGAGTTGTCGACTCTTCCATTTATCCCAAACACTCATTGAGACATGATAGGTCCATCGACTTGGAGATAGCACATAGGATCCGGAAGGCAAATCTGGTACTCAACAGTCCATGGAAATGATGGTATGGGGCCCGACCTATAAGAACCACGCTTTACTTGTCTTACTATAGAGTGCAGAAGCCTGGCTTGCCTCACAAGAACAAACACACAACTTTTGGGGCACTTGGATTTGCCACATGCGAGCAGGCCTCCTCACTTTCAAAAGAAAACTACCATAATTGTGGGAGAGTGCCTTCATGTAGCCTCCACATAATCCTTACTCTCCTACCTACCTTCCATACGACCTCCAACGTCCGAGGCCAATCCAACATCTTGGCATGCATGTTCACCAATCGTGTTGCACTGCATTGCATTTGTGGAAGTGCACCGCTACTCATCTGCAGTGCATCCCCCTAACAAGCTACAGGGCCAACCTTGCCAATGTGCAGTGCATAACTCTCTCCTAATCTGAAATGCACGCCCCTACCAGTTTGCAGTGACTCTGTCGAAAGGTATCTGTGACTGCCCATACAGCAGGAGGTTTCAAAGCTTGCTTGGGTATATATTTCTGGGCTTCGAACCAGCAAATAGCTTCTTTTCCCAAGTTTTACTTACTTGTTCTGGACGCACAAACGAGTGCTTGAAGAGCACATGTTGCAATGCAAATGCCAAAATATCTCTAACACTGTTTTATGACCTGCCGACCAAAAATGAAGTTGTCCACAGACGCATTGCCTTCCAAACCTCGGCTGACTTCATGTGAGAATGTTGGATCCGCACCTCCGTCATGTTGGCAAGTGTGGTGAGGTCCTCCTCAGAGAAAACCGCTCCCGTCTTGTCTGATCCGCCCAGCGTGAAACACTTTTTTCGGCATTCCGCTCTGCAGGTGGCAGACTCCACTCCTTCTCTCCTGCAGTCGAGGAGGCAATGCAGATAGCACTCCCTCTGCGGGTCCCCCTGCGGCAGGCAAGCAAGCAAGCAGGGTTGCCCACAGCCCTTCTTGGAGACGCGTGTTGGCCTGACTCCTCCCACCATGACTTACCAAGACTGCCCCCACCCTGACTCCTCCCACCATGACTTACCAAGACTGCCCCCCTGACTCCTCCACCATGACCCTGCCCACCATACCATGACTTACCAAGACTGCCCCCACCCTGACTCCTCCCACCATGACTTACCAAGACTGCCCCCACCCTGACTCCTCCCACCATGACTTACCAAGACTGCCCCCACCCCCCCCCCCCCCCCCCCCCCCCCTGACTCCTCCCACCATGACTTACCAAGACTGCCCCCACCCTGACTCCTCCCACCATGACTTACCAAGACTGCCCCCACCCTGACTCCTCCCACCATGCCCTGCTAAGCCTAACACTACCCGGACTCCCTACCTTTCATGCAACTCTAATTCTGACCTCTAAACCTCTTCCTCAACATGGAGGCCTGCATATCTCCAGAAGTGTTTTTAAAAAAAGGCTTGTTGGGCCATCCTGCTCTGATGATGCAGCAGTCCTCTTCAATTGCTGGTTTCATTGCCAGATTTGCCGTGATGCAAGACAGTTGTGAGATCTGTGGGGGAATGTTCCATAACCAAATGCATGACTGGGGTCTGGTCTTGAATTTGACAGAAGAAATGTTATGCAAGTGGATTCAGCATATGAACTAGCAACAAGATATGAGGAAGGAGAATAGGAGTTGTTGACTCTTCCATTTATCCCAAACACTCATTGAGACATGATAGGTCCATCGACTTGGAGATAGCACAGGGATCCGGAAGGCAAATCTGGTACTCAACAGTCCATGGAAATGATGGTATGGGACCCGACCTATAAGAACCACGCTCTACTTGTCTTAATGTAGTGTGCAGAAGCCTGGCTTGCCTCACAAGAACAAACACACAACTTTTGGGGCACTTGGAAATGCCACATGCGAGCAGACCTCCTTACTTTCAAAGAGAAAACTACCATAATTGTGGGAGAGTGCCTTCATGTAGCCTCCACATAATCCTTACTCTTCTACCTACCTTCCATACGACCTCCAACGTCCGAGGCCAATCCAACATCTTGGCATGCATGTTCACCAATCGTGTTACAATGCATTGCATTTGTGGATGTGCACCGCTACTCATCTGCAGTGCATCCCCCTAACAAGCTACAGGGCCAGCCCTTGCCAATGTGCAGTGCATAACTCTCTCCTAATCTGAAATGCACGCCCCTACCAGTTTGCAGTGACTCTGTCGAAAGGTATCTGTGACTGCCCATACAGCAGGAGGTTTCAAAGCTTGCTTGGGTATATATTTCTGGGCTTCGAACCAGCAAATAGCTTCTTTTCCCAAGTTTTACTTACTTGTTCTGGACGCACAAACGAGTGCTTGAAGAGCACATGTTGCAATGCAAATGCCAAAATATCTCTAACACTGTTTTATGACCTGCCGACCAAAAATGAAGTTGTCCACAGACGCATTGCCTTCCAAACCTCGGCTGACTTCATGTGAGAATGTTGGATCCGCACCTCCGTCATGTTGGCAAGTGTGGTGAGGTCCTCCTCAGAGAAAACCGCTCCCGTCTTGTCTGATCCGCCCAGCGTGAAACACTTTTTTCGGCATTCCGCTCTGCAGGTGGCAGACTCCACTCCTTCTCTCCTGCAGTCGAGGAGGCAATGCAGATAGCACTCCCTCTGCGGGTCCCCCTGCGGCAGGCAAGCAAGCAAGCAGGGTTGCCCACAGCCCTTCTTGGAGACGCGTGTTGGCCTGACTCCTCCCACCATGACTTACCAAGACTGCCCCCACCCTGACTCCTCCCACCATGACTTACCAAGACTGCCCCCACCCTGACTCCTCCCACCATGACTTACCAAGACTGCCCCCACCCTGACTCCTCCCACCATGACTTACCAAACTGCCCCCACCCTGACTCCTCCCACCATGACTTACCAAGACTGCCCCCACCCTGACTCCTCCCACCATGACTTCCCAAGACTGCCCCCACCCTGACTCCTCCCACCATGACTTACCAAGACTGCCCCCACCCTGACTCCTCCCACCATGACTTACCAAGACTGCCCCCACCCTGACTCCTCCCACCATGACCCTGCTAAGCCTAACACTACCCGGACTCCCTACCTTTCATGCAACTCTAATTCTGACCTCTAAACCTCTTCCTCAACATGGAGGCCTGCATATCTCCAGAAGTGTTTTTAAAAAAGGCTTGTTGGGCCATCCTGCTCTGATGATGCAGCAGTCCTCTTCAATTGCTGGTTTCATTGCCAGATTTGCCGTGATGCAAGACAGTTGTGAGATCTGTGGGGGAATGTTCCATAACCAAATGCATGACTGGGGTCTGGTCTTGAATTTGACAGAAGAAATGTTATGCAAGTGGATTCAGCATATGAACTAGCAACAAGATATGAGGAAGGAGAATAGGAGTTGTTGACTCTTCCATTTATCCCAAACACTCATTGAGACATGATAGGTCCATCGACTTGGAGATAGCACAGGGGATCCGGAAGGCAAATCTGGTACTCAACAGTCCATGGAAATGATGGTATGGGACCCGACCTATAAGAACCACGCTCTACTTGTCTTAATGTAGTGTGCAGAAGCCTGGCTTGCCTCACAAGAACAAACACACACTTTTGGGGCACTTGGAAATGCCACATGCGAGCAGACCTCCTTACTTTCAAAGAGAAAACTACCATAATTGTGGGAGAGTGCCTTCATGTAGCCTCCACATAATCCTTACTCTTCTACCTACCTTCCATACGACCTCCAACGTCCGAGGCCAATCCAACATCTTGGCATGCATGTTCACCAATCGTGTTACAATGCATTGCATTTGTGGATGTGCACCGCTACTCATCTGCAGTGCATCCCCCTAACAAGCTACAGGGCCAGCCCTTGCCAATGTGCAGTGCATAACTCTCTCCTAATCTGAAATGCACGCCCCTACCAGTTTGCAGTGACTCTGTCGAAAGGTATCTGTGACTGCCCATACAGCAGGAGGTTTCAAAGCTTGCTTGGGTATATATTTCTGGGCTTCGAACCAGCAAATAGCTTCTTTTCCCAAGTTTTACTTACTTGTTCTGGACGCACAAACGAGTGCTTGAAGAGCACATGTTGCAATGCAAATGCCAAAATATCTCTAACACTGTTTTATGACCTGCCGACCAAAAATGAAGTTGTCCACAGACGCATTGCCTTCCAAACCTCGGCTGACTTCATGTGAGAATGTTGGATCCGCACCTCCGTCATGTTGGCAAGTGTGGTGAGGTCCTCCTCAGAGAAAACCGCTCCCGTCTTGTCTGATCCGCCCAGCGTGAAACACTTTTTTCGGCATTCCGCTCTGCAGGTGGCAGACTCCACTCCTTCTCTCCTGCAGTCGAGGAGGCAATGCAGATAGCACTCCCTCTGCGGGTCCCCCTGCGGCAGGCAAGCAAGCAAGCAGGGTTGCCCACAGCCCTTCTTGGAGACGCGTGTTGGCCTGACTCCTCCCACCATGACTTACCAAGACTGCCCCCACCCTGACTCCTCCCACCATGACTTACCAAGACTGCCCCCACCCTGACTCCTCCCACCATGACTTACCAAACTGCCCCCACCCTGACTCCTCCCACCATGACTTACCAAGACTGCCCCACCCTGACTCCTCCCACCATGACTTACCAAGACTGCCCCCACCCTGACTCCTCCCACCATGACTTACCAAGACTGCCCCCACCCTGACTCCTCCCACCATGACTTCCCAAGACTGCCCCCACCCTGACTCCTCCCACCATGACTTACCAAGACTGCCCCCACCCTGACTCCTCCCACCATGACTTACCAAGACTGCCCCCACCCTGACTCCTCCCACCATGACCCTGCTAAGCCTAACACTACCCGGACTCCCTACCTTTCATGCAACTCTAATTCTGACCTCTAAACCTCTTCCTCAACATGGAGGCCTGCATATCTCCAGAAGTGTTTTTAAAAAAAGGCTTGTTGGGCCATCCTGCTCTGATGATGCAGCAGTCCTCTTCAATTGCTGGTTTCATTGCCAGATTTGCCGTGATGCAAGACAGTTGTGAGATCTGTGGGGGAATGTTCCATAACCAAATGCATGACTGGGGTCTGGTCTTGAATTTGACAGAAGAAATGTTATGCAAGTGGATTCAGCATATGAACTAGCAACAAGATATGAGGAAGGAGAATAGGAGTTGTTGACTCTTCCATTTATCCCAAACACTCATTGAGACATGATAGGTCCATCGACTTGGAGATAGCACAGGGGATCCGGAAGGCAAATCTGGTACTCAACAGTCCATGGAAATGATGGTATGGGACCCGACCTATAAGAACCACGCTCTACTTGTCTTAATGTAGTGTGCAGAAGCCTGGCTTGCCTCACAAGAACAAACACACAACTTTTGGGGCACTTGGAAATGCCACATGCGAGCAGACCTCCTTACTTTCAAAGAGAAAACTACCATAATTGTGGGAGAGTGCCTTCATGTAGCCTCCACATAATCCTTACTCTTCTACCTACCTTCCATACGACCTCCAACGTCCGAGGCCAATCCAACATCTTGGCATGCATGTTCACCAATCGTGTTACAATGCATTGCATTTGTGGATGTGCACCGCTACTCATCTGCAGTGCATCCCCCTAACAAGCTACAGGGCCAGCCCTTGCCAATGTGCAGTGCATAACTCTCTCCTAATCTGAAATGCACGCCCCTACCAGTTTGCAGTGACTCTGTCGAAAGGTATCTGTGACTGCCCATACAGCAGGAGGTTTCAAAGCTTGCTTGGGTATATATTTCTGGGCTTCGAACCAGCAAATAGCTTCTTTTCCCAAGTTTTACTTACTTGTTCTGGACGCACAAACGAGTGCTTGAAGAGCACATGTTGCAATGCAAATGCCAAAATATCTCTAACACTGTTTTATGACCTGCCGACCAAAAATGAAGTTGTCCACAGACGCATTGCCTTCCAAACCTCGGCTGACTTCATGTGAGAATGTTGGATCCGCACCTCCGTCATGTTGGCAAGTGTGGTGAGGTCCTCCTCAGAGAAAACCGCTCCCGTCTTGTCTGATCCGCCCAGCGTGAAACACTTTTTTCGGCATTCCGCTCTGCAGGTGGCAGACTCCACTCCTTCTCTCCTGCAGTCGAGGAGGCAATGCAGATAGCACTCCCTCTGCGGGTCCCCCTGCGGCAGGCAAGCAAGCAAGCAGGGTTGCCCACAGCCCTTCTTGGAGACGCGTGTTGGCCTGACTCCTCCCACCATGACTTACCAAGACTGCCCCCACCCTGACTCCTCCCACCATGACTTACCAAACTGCCCCCACCCTGACTCCTCCACCATGACTTACCAAGACTGCCCCCACCCTGACTCCTCCCACCATGACTTACCAAGACTGCCCCCACCCTGACTCCTCCCACCATGACTTACCAAGACTGCCCCCACCCTGACTCCTCCCACCATGACTTACCAAGACTGCCCCCACCCTGACTCCTCCCACCATGACTTACCAAGACTGCCCCCACCCTGACTCCTCCCACCATGACTTACCAAGACTGCCCCCACCCTGACTCCTCCCACCATGACCCTGCTAAGCCTAACACTACCCGGACTCCCTACCTTTCATGCAACTCTAATTCTGACCTCTAAACCTCTTCCTCAACATGGAGGCCTGCATATCTCCAGAAGTGTTTTTAAAAAAGGCTTGTTGGGCCATCCTGCTCTGATGATGCAGCAGTCCTCTTCAATTACTGGTTTCATTGCCAGATTTGCCGTGATGCAAGACAGTTGTGAGATCTGTGGGGGAATGTTCCATAACCAAATGCATGACTGGGGTCTGGTCTTGAATTTGACAGAAGAAATGTTATGCAAGTGGATTCAGCATATGAACTAGCAACAAGATATGAGGAAGGAGAATAGGAGTTGTTGACTCTTCCATTTATCCCAAACACTCATTGAGACATGATAGGTCCATCGACTTGGAGATAGCACAGGGGATCCGGAAGGCAAATCTGGTACTCAACAGTCCATGGAAATGATGGTATGGGACCCGACCTATAAGAACCACGCTCTACTTGTCTTAATGTAGTGTGCAGAAGCCTGGCTTGCCTCACAAGAACAAACACACAACTTTTGGGGCACTTGGAAATGCCACATGCGAGCAGACCTCCTTACTTTCAAAGAGAAAACTACCATAATTGTGGGAGAGTGCCTTCATGTAGCCTCCACATAATCCTTACTCTTCTACCTACCTTCCATACGACCTCCAACGTCCGAGGCCAATCCAACATCTTGGCATGCATGTTCACCAATCGTGTTACAATGCATTGCATTTGTGGATGTGCACCGCTACTCATCTGCAGTGCATCCCCCTAACAAGCTACAGGGCCAGCCCTTGCCAATGTGCAGTGCATAACTCTCTCCTAATCTGAAATGCACGCCCCTACCAGTTTGCAGTGACTCTGTCGAAAGGTATCTGTGACTGCCCATACAGCAGGAGGTTTCAAAGCTTGCTTGGGTATATATTTCTGGGCTTCGAACCAGCAAATAGCTTCTTTTCCCAAGTTTTACTTACTTGTTCTGGACGCACAAACGAGTGCTTGAAGAGCACATGTTGCAATGCAAATGCCAAAATATCTCTAACACTGTTTTATGACCTACCGACCAAAAATGAAGTTGTCCACAGACGCATTGCCTTCCAAACCTCGGCTGACTTCATGTGAGAATGTTGGATCCGCACCTCCGTCATGTTGGCAAGTGTGGTGAGGTCCTCCTCAGAGAAAACCGCTCCCGTCTTGTCTGATCCGCCCAGCGTGAAACACTTTTTTCGGCATTCCGCTCTGCAGGTGGCAGACTCCACTCCTTCTCTCCTGCAGTCGAGGAGGCAATGCAGATAGCACTCCCTCTGCGGGTCCCCCTGCGGCAGGCAAGCAAGCAAGCAGGGTTGCCCACAGCCCTTCTTGGAGACGCGTGTTGGCCTGACTCCTCCCACCATGACTTACCAAGACTGCCCCCCACCCTGACTCCTCCCACCATGACTTACCAAGACTGCCCCCACCCTGACTCCTCCCACCATGACTTACCAAGACTGCCCCCACCCTGACTCCTCCCACCATGACTTACCAAGACTGCCCCCACCCTGACTCCTCCCACCATGACTTACCAAGACTGCCCCCCACCCTGACTCCTCCCACCATGACTTACCAAGACTGCCCCCACCCTGACTCCTCCCACCATGACTTACCAAGACTGCCCCCACCCTGACTCCTCCCACCATGACCCTGCTAAGCCTAACACTACCCGGACTCCCTACCTTTCATGCAACTCTAATTCTGACCTCTAAACCTCTTCCTCAACATGGAGGCCTGCATATCTCCAGAAGTGTTCTTAAAAAAAGGCTTGTTGGGCCATCCTGCTCTGATGATGCAGCAGTCCTCTTCAATTACTGGTTTCATTGCCAGATTTGCCGTGATGCAAGACAGTTGTGAGATCTGTGGGGGAATGTTCCATAACCAAATGCATGACTGGGGTCTGGTCTTGAATTTGACAGAAGAAATGTTATGCAAGTGGATTCAGCATATGAACTAGCAACAAGATATGAGGAAGGAGAATAGGAGTTGTTGACTCTTCCATTTATCCCAAACACTCATTGAGACATGATAGGTCCATCGACTTGGAGATAGCACAAGGATCCGGAAGGCAAATCTGGTACTCAACAGTCCATGGAAATGATGGTATGGGACCCGACCTATAAGAACCACGCTCTACTTGTCTTAATGTAGTGTGCAGAAGCCTGGCTTGCCTCACAAGAACAAACACACAACTTTTGGGGCACTTGGAAATGCCACATGCGAGCAGCCTCCTCACTTTCAAAGAGAAAACTACCATAATTGTGGGAGAGTGCCTTCATGTAGCCTCCACATAATCCTTACTCTCTACCTACCTTCCATACGACCTCCAACGTCCGAGGCCAATCCAACATCATGGCATGCATGTTCACCAATCGTGTTACTGCATTGCATTTGTGGATGTGCACCGCTACTCATCTGCAGTGCATCCCCCTAACAAGCTACAGGGCCAGCCCTTGCCAATGTGCAGTGCATAACTCTCTCCTAATCTGAAATGCACGCCCCTACCAGTTTGCAGTGACTCTGTCGAAAGGTATCTGTGACTGCCCATACAGCAGGAGGTTTCAAAGCTTGCTTGGGTATATATTTCTGGGCTTCGAACCAGCAAATAGCTTCTTTTCCCAAGTTTTACTTACTTGTTCTGGACGCACAAACGAGTGCTTGAAGAGCACATGTTGCAATGCAAATGCCAAAATATCTCTAACACTGTTTTATACCTACCGACCAAAAATGAAGTTGTCCACAGACGCATTGCCTTCCAAACCTCGGCTGACTTCATGTGAGAATGTTGGATCCGCACCTCCGTCATGTTGGCAAGTGTGGTGAGGTCCTCCTCAGAGAAAACCGCTCCCGTCTTGTCTGATCCGCCCAGCGTGAAACACTTTTTTCGGCATTCCGCTCTGCAGGTGGCAGACTCCACTCCTTCTCTCCTGCAGTCGAGGAGGCAATGCAGATAGCACTCCCTCTGCGGGTCCCCCTGCGGCAGGCAAGCAAGCAAGCAGGGTTGCCCACAGCCCTTCTTGGAGACGCGTGTGGCCTGACTCCTCCCACCATGACTTACCAAGACTGCCCCCACCCTGACTCCTCCCACCATGACTTACCAAGACTGCCCCCACCCTGACTCCCCCCCATGACTACCAGACTGCCCCCCCTGACTCCCCACCATGACTTACCAGACTGCCCCACCCTGACTCCTCCCACCATGACTTACCAAGACTGCCCCACCCTGACTCCTCCCACCATGACTTACCAAACTGCCCCCACCCTGACTCCTCCCACCATGACTTACCAAGACTGCCCCCACCCTGACTCCTCCCACCATGACTTACCAAACTACCCACTCCTACCTTTCATGCAACTCTAATTCTGACCTCTAACCTCTTCCTCAACATGGAGCCTGCATACTCCAGAAGTTCTTAAAAGAGCTTGTTGGCCATCCTGCTCTGATGATGCAGCAGTCCTCTTCAATTACTGTTTCATTGCCAGATTTGCCGTGATGCAAGACAGTTGTGAGATCGTGGGGAACGTTCCATAACCAAATGCATGACTGGGTCTGGTCTTGAATTTGACAGAAGAAATGTTATGCAAGTGGATTCAGCATATGAACTAGCAACAAGATATGAGGAAGGAGAATAGGAGTTGTCGACTCTTCCATTTATCCCAAACACTCATTGAGACATGATAGGTCCATCGACTTGGAGATAGCACATAGGATCCGGAAGGCAAATCTGGTACTCAACAGTCCATGGAAATGATGGTTGGGACCCGACCTATAAGAACCACGCTCTACTTGTCTTATTAGTGTGCAGAAGCCTGGCTTGCTCACAAGAAAAACACACAACTTTGGGGCACTGGAAATGCACATGCGAGCAGGCCTCCTCATTTCAAAGAGAAAACTACCATATTGTGGAGAGTCCTTCATGTAGCCTCCATAATCCTTACTCTCCTACCTACCTCCTAGACCTCCAACGTCCGAGGCCATCCAACATCTGGCATGCATGTTCACCAATCGTGTTCACGCATTGCATTTGGAGTGCACCGCTACTCATCGCAGTGCATCCCCCTAACAAGCTACAGGGCCAGCCCTTGCCAATGTGCAGTGCATAACTCTCTCCTAATCTGAAATGCACGCCCCTACCAGTTTGCAACTCTGTCGAAAGGTATCTGTGACTGCCCATACAGCAGGAGGTTTCAAAGCTTGCTTGGGTATATATTTCTGGGCTTCGAACCAGCAAATAGCTTCTTTTCCCAAGTTTTACTTACTTGTTCTGGACGCACAAACGAGTGCTTGAAGAGCACATGTTGCAATGCAAATGCCAAAATATCTCTAACACTGTTTATAACCTGCCGACCAAAAATGAAGTTGTCCACAGACGCATTGCCTTCCAAACCTCGGCTGACTTCATGTGAGAATGTTGGATCCGCACCTCCGTCATGTTGGCAAGTGTGGTGAGGTCCTCCTCAGAGAAAACCGCTCCCGTCTTGTCTGATCCGCCCAGCGTGAAACACTTTTTTCGGCATTCCGCTTGCAGGTGGCAGCTCCACTCCTTC
>KV908385.1:0-2500 GCA_002005505.1 Botryococcus braunii
TTGTCTCCCCTTCCAGGGTAGCATATGAGCTGTCAGCACGTTCTATCTGCGTGTTCTTTGCCCAAATACGTTGAAAAATGAGCAATTCACCTGCACAATGTTAGAATTCTGGCAGCTCTTGAGCAAGCTCATCTCCCTCATGATCAATTTCTTAGAGAAACCATGCCTTGAAATCTTCAGCGCGACTTCATGTACACCGTCCAGCATTCCCTTCACTACCTGCCCCAATGCTCACTCCTTTCATTATTGTTCTGGACTGTCTGAGAGACAGATCTGCAGTAAACCGTGGCATTTACTAGCGCATCATACGTGTAATCTAATTTTATACAACTATGCAGCAAATTACCAGCTGTGTGCAACCTCACGAACTGCATTTCACATAACAGCAACAAATATTTTGAATATCTTGTTCTGTCCAGCAGAAATTGTTCCCCTCTCCGCAGCACCGACCGACAAGCGCACGCGCTCACGCACGAGCGAAGACAAGAACACAAACAGCAACAGCAGCAAGAGCTACTAGTAAGAAGCCTACGAACAACAAACACCAAAAGCATCAACACCAGCGACAACAACAACACAAGGATCATCAACAACATGAAGAACAGCAACAACAGCAATAGCAGCAGCAACAACGACGACAACGAGGATAAAAAAACAATGACCACGACGACACAGTCATAATTCACAAAGAACATTGAGGAGGACCTGGCCGAAGCTGCCGCTCCCCAGGAGCCAAGGTGTGCCATCGGACTTCTGGCATATGACCACCTTCTGCGGTGGGATTATATCCGCATCCCTAAACCCCCCACACCCGGCACCCCCGTCAGACATATTATTTGCACAAATAAACCGTTGGTCGTACTTGCTTCTTCTCAAAATAACACATTCTACTGACTGCATCGCTGTAGTATGCAAGGTGCATACTACACCTTATTTGCAAGGCACATGTAAAACCAGGCGAGCAGTCGAGCTAAATGATGCTAATGCCAATTCAAATGAAGATGTCTGATATATTGCCATCCACCTTCCTCAAGTAAAAGAGTAATCTCGTGTCCTGAAACTCGTCACCTATACCGTGACTGCAATTTCGAGTTACTAAGATCGTTTGCAGCCCCACACACACACACACACACACACACACACACACACACACACACACACACACACACACACACACACACACACAGACACACACACACACACTGACACTGACACACACACTCAGACACGCACATGCACACAGACTGACACATATACACATATACACATATACACATCGACATGCACCCTGAAAACCACAGCATTGGGCAATCAGACAAACAAAGACTGTAGCATTTCCTAGGGTATAATGCTCTAGTATGGTCCTTGGCATTGCTCTATGACTTGCCATGTGATTTGAGTTCGCAGTACAACCTCGCTCAGGTAGTTCGCTCGGTTGCCCGACTACACGTCTGTGGCAGTACACTGTACATTCAACCCTGGATGGCATTAAGGGTGGACCTGCGGCTCATTCATGTAACACTCTTTCCGTGCACATCACGAATTGTCTGATTCCTAAACTCTCTTCCGCTGATATACTACAAAGACATCAGGAGTGGTCAACACTATTTGTGTGATCAGGGCTGCATACCACAATGCATCAAAATGCACCGTGTCTCCAACAGGGGCGACCAAACTCTGCCGGACCACCCTCTGGTCACCACTTGTGGTGTTTGCATTGCTGCTGCCCCATGATGATCCAAGTAGATCAGTATGGCAGTCTAACAGGGTCCCGCGACCTCGACCCCTCGATCCCGTCAGGCCACGGGTTTTTCCCCTTGTTGGATTGGCCATTTCGGGATGTGCAGTGTCTTCTGCCGTGTCATTCCTTGCTTCCCTCTTCTTAACCTTTGTGGACAGTGGGCCCAGCAAGGGCCAGGTGTCATTGCTTGATATACCTGTTCGCAGCTTCACTTTTTCAGATGCTGAACTGTAGTCATGCTAAGATTTTTAAATAATATCAACCTCAACCCCATTTTGTGGATCAGGCAATTGGCGAGGGTGCAGCAGCAGGCCGCATTGCTTTTAAATGAAACAGAAGAACTTCATATCATGGAGTGCATCCTTCAATGACATGGGGTCCACCTTAGGACAGTCTCTCACAACATGCAGAAACCTTGTTGAACGACATTTGATGGAACACAAATCAGACCGAAATTTAAGTGGACCATGTACTGGCTTGAAACTCAGTTCTCCTGTGGCAATGCAGCAGTGCTAACAATACGTCACCTTGTAAGAGCTGAGAGAAGAGCGCCACTTTTCATGCAAGGGGCACACAAGGCTTGCCCACCTTCGGATATGGTGGTGGGTGGACTACAGAGCTCCACACGGATCCGTGCTGTGCCTGCTGGAGCCTCCTCCCTCAGCTCGGCCCTCCTTTGGGTACTGCCTGCCCCCCCCCCCCCCCCCCCGGGCGGCAAAGCATTGCGTTGCTGTACATGTTTCCGCCCATAAGTCAGAC
>KV908385.1:7500-15000 GCA_002005505.1 Botryococcus braunii
GCGCGCGCGCGCACACACACACACACACACACAAACGCACACACACACACACACACACACACACACACACACACACACACACACACATTTACACACGCACGCGCACACGAAGACACATAGCGCGCGCGCGCTCACATGCACAATCACGGCACTTCGAACAGCAGGAAAAAGCCAACTAAGTAAAGAAGAAGATGACATGTACTGTGGCAGTACCTCCCGGAAGCCTAAATCAGACATGGTTGCTCCCGTCCACCCCATCATCCTCTGCCGCAACCTTCCGCCTGCAAATAATGACATCAGTTAATTCAGCAGTTGTTTTGCCCCCCCCACCCGGCTAGTCTGCCGGCTTCATCCATGCCTCTGATTACCCCCGCCTTCTATCTTAAAGAACAGCAAAGCGTGCTACCCCTGTCTGCCTTTTTATTTGTCTATCTGTGTGTGCATGCATGCGTGCGCGCGTGTGTGTGTGTGTGTGTGTGTGTGTGTGCGCCAGTGTGTGTGTGAGGGATCCCTCCGGAGGGAGGGAGGGAGGGAGCGAGGGGGAGGGGGAGAAAGGGGGAGAGAGGAGGAGAGAGGGAGAGGGAGAGGAGGAGAGAGGGCGAGGGAGGAGGGGGGAGAGAGAGACAGAGAGAGAGAGAGAGAGAGAGAGAGAGAGAGAGAGAGAGAGAGAGAGAGAGAGAGAGAGAGAGAGAGAGAGAGAGAGAGAGAGAGAGAGAGAGAGAGAGAGAGAGAGAGAGACAGAGAGAGAGAGAAAGAGAGAGAGAGAGAGAGAGAGAGAAAGCGAGAGAGAGAGAGAGAGAGAGAGAGAGAGAGAGAGAGAGAGAGAGAGAGAGAGGGGAGAGAAAGAGAAAGAGAGGGGACGGGAGGGGCCGTGGGGGGCGCAAAGAGAGAGAGAGAGAGAGAGAGAGAGAGAGAGAGAGGGGGGGGGGGAGGAGGGGGGGAGCCTCAGGAGGGGGACCCCATAAATCATAAACCGACAACAAGCCTCACTATAGCTTGCATAAAAAACTCATTTATGCATGCCCCTTGTGAGTTCTGAGCTACACACCTGATGTCCAAATGATGGGAGACTGCTAAAACAAGGGGAGGCTGTAAACAAAGCACAATTAGAGAGAAGAAAAAAAGGAAAACACATTCTAGAGTTTTTAAAAGTTCTGACTTTTGTGCAATTTTGGCTTGCTGTTCTCTGAGGCGGGGCTTTGCACACATGCAGCTTGAGCCTTTCCGTTACATATCAACCAAAATAGAGGGTTTGCATTCGCACTTAGATATTCAATTATGGCCACTAGCGTGTTGCGTCTCCACCAAACCTCCAGACATATGTGTTGGGTATTGAAGTCATCCTCACGAAAGGAAGCCGTGCAGGACGGACTGGGCGGGCCCGGCAGTGATGCCATCAGCTCCTGCAGGCCTACAGGCCCCACGCCCTTTCCACCTTCATCACACATCGTTTTGGCCACAGATTTCTCCCCCAGCACTTTCAACCAGCAATTGGGAAAGAACCCGTCTAACGCGTTCTTTCCCAATTTTACTTATAAAACGATCCGTCGTCGCTGTTTTAAGTAAGAATTGAATAACAATCCAAGACAAGAAGTTTGCCCCTTACTCAGTAGCTCCATTATCCCTGGCAATGCCCGCTTGTCTGTCACTGCGCGCGAGCGTGTGTGTGTGTGTGTGTGTGTGTGTGTGTGTGTGTGTGTGTGTGTGTATGTGTGTGCGTGTGTGTGTCTGTCTATGCGTGTGTGTTTGTGTGTGTGTTTGTGTGTGGGTTTGTGTGTGTGCGTGTGCGTGTGTGTGTGCCTGTGCGTGTGCATGTGCGTGTGCGTGTGCGTGTGCGTGTGCGTGTGCGTGTGCGTGTGCGTGTGCGTGTGCGTGTGCGTGTGCGTGTGCGTGTGTGTGTGTGTGTGTGTGTGTGTGTGTGTGTGTGTGTGTGTGTGTGTGTGTGTGTGTGTGTGGGTTTGTTTGTTCGTGTGTGTGGGGAGGGGGGGGCGGTGGGTGGGTGGGGTTGGGTGTGGGTGGAGCTGTTGGGGGTCCCCTCACATTGTCATTGCCATTCTTCAAGGGGAACCAAGCTGGGAATGCCGTCGTGGAGACAATGACCGCCTGGAGCCAGGAGAGAAAGGGAAAGCACACCTTTTCGTATGTTGTGATTTGTTGGAGTAGCAGGTTTTGCAGACCACGCTCTGGTTACGACTAAATGGCTGTGTTTCTGGTAAGTTTGTATCATAATCTGAGCGTAAGTCGCCACCACAGTAGACGACATTGGGTACGAAAGGTCCCTGCCATAAATTTGTGTTTGCATGTAGCATGCCGGTCCCAGCAGACTTGTGGCAGCTGGAAAGGTGGTTGAAAGCTGATCCTCTGTCATGATACCTGGGCATAGACTGATACAATTAGGAGTGATACGCATGCATGGAAAGTGCACTCATCAAATCGCGAAGGAGACAACAGGTATTTGAGTCTTGAGGTTCTTAACAATAAATTGGGAATTCTGCTCCAAGCCCTAATACACTGAGTCTATAAATGAAGCTGCGCTTTAAAACAATCTTGGCTCCAGGATGGTGCTTTTATTGTGTTCCAACACTTGTTTCCAACACAAGCGCAAGCGGTGAACCCCAGGAACAGACTTAGCAGGCACGCTGGAGGTTGGCAGATGCCAACCTACAGTTTTAATTGGCTATGCTTGTGGGCTTGAGCAGGGGGTCAATGTACCTTGGACTGACACTGTGCGTAGATATGACATTGTAGTTGGATCTAAGGTCCTCCAAAAACTTTTTAACTTCGTGCTATAAATGACTCCAGGTGCATGAATGCTAGCCGGAATAGACGCCAGAATGATAGAATGGGCATCGTTACAATCGCCCAAGACCTCCTTAACCTGGGTCTTGCTCATGACAACCAGAAAACATGCGAATGCAACCCACGAGCCAGTGACAACCATGGTCTTGATCGTAGGAATCTCTATCGACGAACTAGAATCTTCTGAATAGATTTAATGATTCTGCTACAAGCGCTTTTGGTTCCCATAACAAGAGCTGCTCCTTTCCGTAGAGCATCACCAATGCGATCTCGAAACTGGATAACGAATGGGTAAACCACTGCGGGACGTCAGTGCAACCCATTCAGTTCACATCTTCATGCGTCTTATTTACATCGGTAAACCCCTTCTCCTCCAATAAGCAAAACCTGTCCTGTTCGGGTGGCAGTTAGGGCACGCGAGCACAACACCTCCGGACTGCACCAGTACTGAAATGGGTCGTGTAATCCACAATGACCTGAAACAAACCTATTCAAGTCCATTGGCCTTGTTCGAGGTAAGGCCGAACAAAAGAGCGTTAACCTCTTATGCGTCGTCAGTAGGTGGCGATCTCGGAAAATCCCTGGACGTATCACTGATACTATCAGCGATAGAGGGATTGGGCCCTTTAAATCCCAACCGGTTCCCTACTGCCCTGTGCCTATCTTCCCTACTGCCCTGTGCCAATCTTGCGGCAACGGACCCTCACGCAGACCCCCTTCAGGACCGTCTTCTCGGTACATCCACTGCCCCACCTGTCCCCGCTGCCCTAGCTGCCGAGGCTGACTGCGCCCTTGTCCCGGATTTCGAAACGGCGCTACGGTCGGCAATACAAGGTTCGAGAACCACTGGCCAAGTCCCGGGACGAGTTGCAGGATCACCTTCTCCCCGCTATTCGGGGGTGGTGCACCTCACACGCGTATGCGGGTGCATGTCCCCAAGCCGAATGATGGTCTTCCCCCACTTGCAGGGTCCCCCCCCCCCCCCCCCCACACCCCCCGGGGATACGTATGATGGTCAACCCCTGCCTGAGGTGACCCAGACTCGTCATTTAGGTGTCATGCTTTCTACGACTTCCGGCATTGGGGCTACCTTTGGCCACTTACGTGGCAAGATGTGGGGTGCCTGGTCTACTATTTTTACGCGCTGTGGCAATTTTAGCTGCGCCACTTCTATCGGTCTTCTTTTGCGTCTCTTCTTGGCGTGTGCGGTTCCTGCTTGTTCCTATATAGGGTGTGAGGTATGGAGTCTCCGGGGGTTTTCCCCCTCCTCCCCTCAGCCCTCTGCAAACACTCAAGAAAAGGATTTTCTTACTATGCTACGGATGATCCTTGGGGTTCGTCCCACTGTCCGCACTGATGTGTTCCTTGCCGAGGTAGGCGTTTGGCCCCTTTAGCATATTTGGTTTAAGCGTGTGGTCACCTTTTGGAACTCTCTGGTGGATCTCCCAGCAGACCACTTGTATGCCCGCATTCATAGGGAGTCCTGCTACTACGGTGTTACGGCTCGGACTCCGTCAGGGGCGGCTTCTTTTATGTCCGCCCTTCGACGCTTAGGGTACCCCTATGAGGTTGATTGTCAGCGCCCCCATCATGTTGACATGGATACCTTTTTAGCCCTCGTTAGGCAGGCCAATACCCTCGATGTGCCTTCCCTCCATGTTTCCCCACGGTCAGCCCCTACGGATCCCCAGCTATGTACTTATGTGCGGTGGTTTGCTAAGGCTCAGCGCTCCCGCCTATTTCATCTATCTCTTGATGCTTCCAAGGGAAACCTCTTTCTCAGGTTTCATCTTGGTGATCATGGCCTTCCCATTGATATGGGCCGGCGGCAGCGGCTTCCGCGTCTTGAGCGCATGTGTGATATGTGTGGTTCCGCTGTGGGTGATGAACACCACTTTGTTTCTCACTGTCCCGCCCTTACCCCGGTCTGGGACCGTTACCCCCAGTTGTTTGCTAGTCCCTCACGGTCTCTTCGGCAGTTCATTTGGCAGGTTGACTTGCGTGCGGTTGTATCTTTCATCTCGGATGCCTTCCAGGCTCGTGTTGACTTACGCCGGATGCGACGACTCGGCCACAGCCACGTGTGTGGCTGCCCCCGCTTATCCCCCCTTCCCCTTTTCGTTTGCTCGGTTATGTTTTTGATCTTCGGATGGTCACCTCGTGTGGTCGGTTCTTCATAGTTTCGGCTTGTGTTTTAGACATCTCATCATGCCCTATTGGCTGGACAGATGTAACTCCGTCACTTCTTCTTTTACAAGAGTGGAGTAAAAAAGACCAGCCCAATGTGTAAGCGGCGAAGGGCATACATAAAAGAACCCGCCCAGGACGGAGAACGAATCGTAACGCCATAGTAGCATGAGTCCCTATGAATACGTGCATACAAGTGGTCGGGTGGGAGATCCACCAGAGAGTTCCAGAAGGTGACCACACGTTTGAACCAGATATGCTGAAGGGGCCAAACGCCGACCTCAGTAAGGAGCACATCAGTGCGGACCGTCTGACGAACCCAAAGGATCATGATAAGAAAAGTGTGTGTTACGGATGTTCATTTGCAACATATACATATGCCCCCCGGCCCCAAAAAAAAACATTACACCATGTCCATGTATTTAACATAGTACCCAGAACTCAAAAAATGAAAAATGGAAAAAAAATTTTAAAAAAAAAAAAAAAAAAGAAAGAAACCCCACAGCACGGGATAAAGCAGCATTACATTACTAGTAACATATGCATTCGGTGTTGGCTCAAGCGAAATGAAGCCAATCGGGGGCAAATTTCTCACTTAGTCACTGCTCCAAATTTCTCTAGAAATCTCTTGAAAGTGAGAGTTCTGTTTCATTCATATATTCACAGTAGAATCTATTGAAGAAAAACTTGTTGTGGCGCTAGCGCGTGTCTCGGCTTCCCTCGAGCTCGTCAAGTACCAGCGTAAAGGCTGATTGTTCGGAGCACTCTCGTGTTCAATCCTGAACCATATTGTTAAGGATTGTCTAGTCACCCACTATTAATACAAATGACTAGACTTTGGTGGACACGTGGACTCTCACTGCCCAGGACCATGTACCTAAGGAAGGGCCCACACAACTCGTAACCCATCAAACCCGACTGTGGACAGGGTGAGCCAGTTGGGCGTGCCGGACGACCGCCTGTTTTGTGTCTTCTTCCATTGCAATTGCGGATCAGGCCTATCCCCTATGTCCTGCCTCATAAAGGACCGACGTCCTGGTGGAAGCAGGATTGTATATAATCCTGCTATATAGGACCCAAACCCAATGCCTCAACGACGTCGTTGAGGGTCGACCCAGTTTAAATGTTTCAAGCTACACACACACACACACACACACACACACACACACACACACACACACACACACACACACACACACACACACACACACACACACACACACGCACGCACGCACACACACACACACACACACACACACACACACACACACGCACACGCACACGCACACGCACACACACACACACACACACACACACACACACACACACACACACACACACACACACACACACACACACACACACAGCGTACATCACAGCGGGCACGATGTGCCATTCTCATATCAGAATGAGTTCTGTGGACGTTTGAAAACTCGTGCTGATCAGGCCATGGTGAATCTGCAGAACAGGAGAATCCCGTACGGCTTTGTAAACAGCAAGAGGAAGCCACCGATTCGCGAAAAAAAAAAAAAAAAAAAAAAAAAAAAAAAAAAAATGAAAGGAAAGAGATGGCTCTTGGGCAGTGTTATTATTAAGGTTTTTGGCAATTAGCCAATTTGGCGATTTTGAGCCCGACAATTGTTTTTCCTGTCGCCACTGGGTGGCGAATTAGGGTCATAGAATTACATTTTCTTGTCGCCATAATAGCGAATTCCCACAGTTTTGTGTATTTTTTCCCGAGTCTTGGGCTGTGCAGACGTAATTTCTTTTGAAGTTGTCTCCGAGGTTAACACTACTGCACTGCATTGTTCCCGTACTTACAAAAGCAGGGGTCCCCTGAGGATTCCCCGCGCATGGGGCACGAGGGCAGGCATGATGCATCCCATTGCGAGAGGCATCCCATTGCCTCCAAGACAGTACGGGCGGTTCAGCAATGTACAGCCGTTGCCGTACGGCGGTTAGAGTCCTGCGGATTTCGCTGGCATTACACTGTCTGCAGATACTTTGATTACAGAAAGGATTGACTGCAAAACTTTTGAATTTAAAGCTGAAACTCCAAGGTGTGGCTAATAGAGGAGGGACAAAGGTTTAGGTTTCTGAGGGCGCTACCGTGATTCGCACAGAAAGCGTCAACGTGAAGGCCCACGGGATACAGCGAGCCTAAATTATACCTTATAGCAACTGTTTTACTCCCAAGTTATCAAGATAGAAGTGACGGGTTGAAATGGACCCACTCTTCCAAACTCAGGCTTTGGGAGGAACTCTCCAACATACCGCGGAGTCATTTGGCTTTGATTTTGATGCAAGCCAAACCGATTATGGTGAAACTCAACCCCACTTTAACCAGGTAAGATGGAGTGCCTAGCTTAAATCCAGCCGGAGGTTATACGCTGCGTATGCTTGATCTGGTCTGGACTTGCAGGGCAACGGACATAAAGGGGCCATCTGGGACGACGGTTCTTTCATGGTAAGGCTATATTGTGGATGATTGTTTGATTGTAAAGTACTAAGGAT
>KV908385.1:20000-32500 GCA_002005505.1 Botryococcus braunii
TCTCCTCTGCCACGCTCCATTTCTGGAGTGCGCCCTGCGATTACAAAAGGCCATGAGGCATCTTTGCTTAGTAGAATCTCTTACTCCAGTGTTTGATATGAAGACTACTCTGGTGTAGTATGAAGGCGGCCCGGCCGCATCTGCACGTAGCCTCTTCCAATCCAGCATCTCGGTTGTTGAACCCGTTTTAATTTTGAGCCGGCCTCTTTGCCTTGCTGATCCATTCCTAGGCTGCGCATGAGGGACAAACGCACAGTGTTGGTGGTTGTTTTAGAGCAGGTAGGTACACTGGTGAGAGGGAGCCTGCCTTACGGGCATCCATACTGCATGTTTTTTAATTTTTTGATTTTGATAATGTCAACACTAACTACACAAATACGGAGCGCGATACTGGTATGACACATATGGTTCTGGACTCAGAGCAGGCCGCTTGAGTGCCTTGCATAGGCAGTCATCGACCAGACGCCTTGACCCAAGAGCTTATTATATCAGGAGGGAGACAATCTATCAGTTGTCGCTGTGTCCATTTATATCAGCCTCATTCTCTATGAATGGAATGGGGGAAGAGCTACGTCAGGTGTCGCTGTGTCCCTGTCAGCCTCATCCTCCATGATGGAGACGCCACGTCAGACTGTAGAGCCTCACCAAATTTCTGAGACGCGAGACAAAAGCCACAGCGGTTGTAGGCATGCAACCGTCAAGCGCTAACGCGGGCTCCTTTGTCTCATCGTGGGTGCAATCTGTGCAATACCGAGCTGCAGAAGAAGACTTGCAATCGGTCCAAGGCGTGCGTTTCAGTTGAGATGGGCCTGGTGATGTTGCGCTTGCTGTAGGAGATGAGCTGCGGTTGAAGCACAGATGTGCGGGGCCCGACCTCCGGCCGTGGGAGGCGACTGGGACTGTGGTGCGGCTGGAGGAAACCACAGAAAAGGTAGTTCTCGAGATGCGGGGAAAGGAACCGCCCTGGACCACCACAGTTGGCTACACCGTGGAGTTCGTGTGGAGGAGCACCAGCTTTGACCGGCAGCAGGAAGCGCTGCGCCAATTAGCCGCTGAGCCAACCTCCGTGTCCAACCACCTTTATGAGATGTGGGTTCCACTGTTCTGGGACTTGGAGACCTGCTCCTTTCCTTCCCCCATCGCGCATGAACTGCACGAACGCGTGCCGAGCCAATCACCTCGGCCAACCCCCTCTCCCCCCTCCCCCCCCCCCTCCCTCTCTCTCGCATGAGCGCACACACACGCGCACACACACACACACACAGACACACACACACACACACACACACACACACACACACACACACACACACACACACACACACACACACACACACACACACACACACACACACACACATGCCACTCCCATGCTCACCCATGCTCATGGCCACCACACACCCAGTTCCTTACGTGCATGCATTTTATTTCGGGAGGGATATCCAGGAAGCAATACTACCAGATACAGTGAGGGTGGACATATCGTTTCAGAGGCTCTTGAAAAGAAGTTGCTGAGGGTTGCAGTTTCATGGGGCACCACCCAGAGCCTAAAGAGATGGGGGCGAAACTGCCCACGACCCTCTCAGCCCCGGGGCTGCCCGACCTCAATCACTCCCAGGCGTCAGCAGTACGGTCCGCATTACAAAGTCCGCTCTCGCTTATACAGGGTCCCCCCGGCACTGGCAAAACTGTGACAGCAGCGACGGTCGTCTACCACCTCGCTCAGCAAGAGGTAATCTCTACTTGGTTTTGCTCTTTACTTGCTTGACTTGTTCTATCTGGTTTTTCTTACACAAACATGTCCCTGGGGTCACAAGTTTCAGGGATGGAGTGGAAGGGGGCACAGCTAAGGATAGCTAAGGTATGCCAAGGATGATAAGTTTTGCTTTTTTCAGTGATCTCCGCCCCCCCCCCCTCTCCCTTTCGTGTTCCACCCCCTCTCTCCCTCTCCCACTTCCCCCCTCCCCTCTCCCTCTTTCCACCCTCCACTATCCCTCTCTCCCTCCCCACCTCTCTCCTCCCCCCACCCCCTTCTCCCCACCTCTCCCCCTCTCTGTCCCTCCCCCTCTCCTCCTCCCTCCCGCTCCCCCCCCCTTCCCCCTCCCCCTCCCGCCCCTGGTTGTCTCCCTCGGGCCGTTTCGCGCGTGCGTGCGTGTGCGTGCTTGCCAAACAGGTGGGGGGTGTGTGTGTGTGTGTGTGTGTGTGTGTGTGTGTGTGTGTGTGTGTGTGTGTGTGTGTGTGTGTGTGTCTGTGTGTGTGTGTGTGTGTGTCTGTGTGTGTGTGTGTGTGTGTGTGTGAGTGTGTGTGTGTGTGTGTGTGTGTGTGTGTGTGTGTGTGTGTGTGTGTGTTTGCTTTAAGAAAGTTTGCATCTGCATGTTGTTTTTCCTTAACCCCTTCTCTGTTTTCTTTTGGTTAGAACATTATTGCTGCGTTTGCGCGACTTCAGCACATAAACTGTGTTTTCACCAACATCGGGAGGCAGTACAGGTGCAGGTTGCGGCCAAGAGGCGGAAAGGGCAAATTTTGGTTGCAGCGCCATCCAATGTGGCCGTGGATCAGTTAGCTGAGAAGATCGAGGCCACTGGGCTTCGAGTTGTTCGCGTTTCCGCCCGTGCTCGGGAGGCTATTGCGTCTCCTGTTCAGCACCTCACCCTCCACTACCAGGCAATCACCCCTCTCCAATGTGCCTCCCGGTTGTCTCCGGTTCCGTCACGCCCTTTTTTCCCCATATTATGTGTTTGCTCTTTCCCGTTGTGTGTAGTCTCATTTCGCTCTCCCCTGTGCCAAACTGCCTCCGCCCCGGGGTGCAAACAAGAAAAGATGCAGACAAATTTTAGGCCTGAGAGGAAGAATCTTTCTTTTCTTGCCCTCTTCTTTTCGACTCCTTGCTTTCGTTTGCTCAACCATGGGCGGCTGTCCTTCCCTGACTTCACCCACACACGCAATGCACCTAGTAAAAACAAGACCCCTTTCTGGGACAAACCTCACCCCGATGGTTTTCTTCATCGCAGTATGCTTCACTGTTGGATTAATGTTTTCCTGAGTGCTTACGTTAAGGTGATAGCATTGTGCAGGTCGCCAACGCAAATGTGGCAGAGTGGAAGGAGCTGCGGGGCTTGCTGAAGCTGAGGGAGGAGGTGGGTGAGCTGTCGGCAGCGGATGAGCGCAAGCTTGCACAAGTGCGCTCCGAAGCTGAGCGCTCTGTGTTGGCAGCTGCAGATGTCATATGCTGCACCTGTGTGGCCGCCGGGGACCGCCGCCTCTACGGCATGCGCTTCCACCGGGTCCGCCCTCTCTCTCGCGCCTTCCTGGAAAACGCCATGCCTCTTCCTCTGTCCCCCGTCCTGCTTCTGCTGTGAGGGAGATTTCCCTCTGTCCCTCTCTTTCAACCTCTGCAAAAGCATCCGCGTTTGTTGGGGGAAGGAGGGATGTGCAATCATGGGCTACTGAAGTGGAGAAATTTGATAGGAGAAATTGGGAGGGAGAGTGACCAGCGATGGAGGCAAGTGGGAAGATGGATAGGTGCATGCACGCATACCCGCGCGTGTGTGTGTGTGTGTGTGTGTGTGTGTGTGTGTGTGTGTGTGTGTGTGTGTGTGTGTGTGTGTGTGTGTGTGTGCGTGTGTGCGCGCGTGCGCGCGTGTGTGAGTGTGTGTGTGTGTGCACGCTCGCGGGTGTGTAGAAAGTGCGGGGGGGAAGAGAGGGAGCCTCGCAGCTGTTCTCCACGGGTTCCCTTGCCTGTCGGGGTTCTTAACAGGGTAGTGTGGGGGGCAGGTCCTGTTGGATGAAAGCACACAGGCAACTGAAGCCGAAAGCCTGATCCCTATCACAAAGGGAGCCAAGCAAGTGGTTCTCATAGGGGACCACTGCCAGCTGGGGCCTGTCATCATGAGTCCGCGGGTGTGCCCTCCCCTTCCGCGCTTCTTACAATACAAGAGCTGCCATTCCTATGAGCATAGAGACTGAACATCATGTTTGATGGATCTGGCAAAGCCTATGTGCACTTGCTCGCCAGGGAGTGAGTTTCATCCCGCCTGAAATTCAGTTGCTTGCATTTCATGAGCACCAAGTGCTTCTGTTCTGGCTGTTCTTGGCTCCCAGCACTGCTGCAAAGCCCATCATTGTTACTTGCAAACTGCGTGAGCTGTCGCATTTGTCCTGCACATGTACAACACAGGAGGGGTGTGATATCTGTATCAAGCATGTTGCTGTTTGTGCTCCACATCCTGCACACCTTGCTGCATCCCCTGTAGCGTTTGCAGAGATAGCACCACATGAGCTCAGGGAAGAGTCAACCCAATTTAAGGCCCGCCCCGCCCCCCTCGTGTCGTACGCAAGCCTCCCTGCCCCTCATCTGCCCCTTTGGGGCTTGAAAAGTGGGGGTGAACGGAGTTCTACAATGCCTAAATTGGCATTGTTAGTGGCTCGCTCATTTTACAGACCATCCGTTCCGCTTTCATGGCTTGCACATCCACACTTTGCAGCTCGTGAATTCTATCAGTTGGTGTGACACTGCACTCTTGCTGGTCCAGGCATCAAAGGCCGGGCTGGGCACGTCCCTGTTTGAGAGGCTGGTCGCGCTAGGGCACAAGCCTTCACGCCTGGCAGTGCAGTACCGCATGCACCCTGCGCTGTCCCGCTTCCCCTCGGACATCTTTTATGAGGGCGCCCTCCAAAACGGCGTGACTGCTGCTCAGCGCTCCTTCCCGAGCCTGGGCTTCCCCTGGCCATCTGCAGACCGCCCTATGATGTTCTACTCGCAGTCTGGGCAGGAAGAAATCTCCCCTTCCGGGACGTCTTACTTGAATCGCACTGGTGAGTGTCTGTTTCTCCAGCGGGAGATTGCTGAGCTGCATAACCATGCAAGACTCAGCAACAGAGGGAGTTGGGGACTAGAGCACCAGGTCAAGACAACCGACAATGGGGGTGCACGCATGCGTGTGTGGGTGTGTGTGTGTGTGTGTGTGTGTGTGTGTGTGTGTGTCTGTGTGTCTGTGTGTCTGTGTGTCTGTGTGTGTGTGTGTGTGTGTGTGTGTGTGTGTGTGAGTGTTCAAATGCGGCTTGCGTGTGTGGGAGTGTCGAGGACATGTTGTGTGCATGCGGGCACCTATAGAATTCAGCTTCTGTCGGTGCAGCTGTACATCCTGTTAGTTTGTATTGCTGCAATGAGATGCTGTACATGGGGGACTAGCAGATTTCCAACTTTTGTGATGCGTGGTCGGGAGTGCAGAGTCGACAGCGGTGGAGAAGCTGGTAACGTATCTGTTGGGCAAGGGCGTCACACCAGACCAGATAGGAGTGATCACGCCCTATGAGGGGCAGCGGGTGCACATCATGTCGACAATGCTGGTGTCAGGTGTCCGTCAGAAAGATTTGTACAGCGCAGTGGAGGTGTCGTCCGTGGATGCTTTCCAGGGCCGGGAGAAGGATTTCATCATTGTGTCATGCGTTCGTGCAAGCGAGAAGCAGGTCAGACCCTGATCCTGCCCTTACAGGGGCCTCACTGCCACATGCATGCACACCATGCGTGCATGCAGACACACACACACACACACACACACACACACACACACACACACACACACACACACACACACACACACACACACACACACACATGTCGGGGGGTTGGTGAGTGTATGTGTGTGTGTGTGTGTGTGTCTGTATGTGTTTGTGTGTGTGTGTGTGTGTGTGTGTGTGTGTGTGTGTGTGTGTGACTCGAGGGGTGGGTGTGTGTGTGTGTGTGTGTGTGTGTGTGTGTGTGTGTGTGTGTGTGTGTGTGTGTGTGTGCCGGTGCACTCATGCGAACGTGCCCACACGCTTCCAGACGGCGGCCTAATGTGTGATAGCGTCGGGAACATTTTGGATGCGTGCGAGTCAAGCGATGATTCAGCTTCTGTTGCGCAGCTG
Source organism: Botryococcus braunii (assembly GCA_002005505.1). Taxonomy (NCBI): domain Eukaryota; kingdom Viridiplantae; phylum Chlorophyta; class Trebouxiophyceae; genus Botryococcus; species Botryococcus braunii. Next base: position 25,911 of record KV908385.1, read on the forward strand.
TTCAGTTTGCTAGTGTTGCTAGAGGTGGAGATGCTGTACAAGGGTGACACACACGTTATATAGGAGTTACGTGTGTTGGAGAGCGCTGAGGGGATAGTACACGAACAACTGGTCACACATATGTTGGGCAAGATCATCAGTCTTTGGCCAATCGAGGCTGATCTTGTTCGATCAGGGTCAGCAAGTTTACAAAATGTCAACCATGCTGGCGTCAGGCATTCAACAAGAGGATGTGGACAGCTCTACGGGGGTGTTGTCCGGGTAAGGAGACAGTCGTCATCGTCCGGATTGGGAGAATGCTTTCATTGTTGTGTCTTGCCTGCGTTTAGCGAAAAGCAGGCCAAACCCTCTTCCTGGATGTAGGGGGACCTCACCACCGCATGTCTGCACCATAACTTCACATTCTGCAAAACTGTGGTCCCTTGCCACCACCCACGCACACACATGAGCAGGCGTGTGCGCACGCATGGATTGAACTTTCCTGCTCTCACTAATTGGAGGGGGTGGGAGGTGCCGGGACTACGCAAAGATCTGTACATCACTGGGTCCCCTTGCGGCTGCAGGGGATTGGGTTCCTGGGTGACCCGCGGCGGCTGAACGTGGCCCTCACCCGCGCAAAGTACGGGCTCATCCTTGTGGGCAACCCAAAGGTATCTTTCCCCTTGAGGGATGTGGCTGGTATGGAGGAAGAACCTAGGATTCTTGAGTTCTCAGTTGCATGGAAATGGGGGGATTTTGATGTCGTTCAGTTATGTAACGTGAACATCCAGGACATGCCAAACCCCTGTGCAAGCTATCTCCGGGTCAAAGCGAAGCGGGGGCTGCACAGTCGATTTCTTCCCCACACCCATCTGATGTGCATTCTTGTGCAGTGTGAGAGCCACAGGGGAGTATATCTGGGCACGGGTGGAGACCCATAATATGTTTGATAGTTTTGGGGCATTGCTCAGACAGTTCCTGTCAAAGCACGAGCTCTGGATGAAGGTTTTGCTGCATTATATGAATTGTTGAGTCCTCCTCGAGGGGCCATGCAGCAATTTGAAACAAATGTCCATCCACTCGTCCTAGGGCATCAAGCTGATACAGCTTGTGCTCCAATGCAGCAAAACCGCAAGGCTCAAAAAGGTTGGTAGCGAGGTTCTCACCCCTGACTATCCGATCATGCACAACAAAGCAAAGGGGACGAAGGGCTGGCTGAGGGTCTCACTAGCGACAATTTGCGAGCCTTGCCGCCTGCAGCATTAAATCGAACGCTGGCCCTCCTTGTTGGGCTGTGACGGGTGTATGGAAGATGGTTTCACTATGCTACATAGGCTCTCCTCGTGGACACCATGTTCCATATAATGCAAGTCCCAACTTTCTCCTAGAGCTCGCGCTGTGACAGGACAGGTACAAAAGCGCATTAAATTACCAAACATGTCTGAACCTCCGCTGGTGCCTGGCTTCACTCCCTTTGCATGTCCTGACACTGCCCACGGAAGCACAGAAGCGCAAATGGGCGTGACATGCGCAGCACAACCCCACACTTGATATCGCACTGTGTCGTGTGTCATTATCACCCCAAGGAACTGGGGGGGGCCCTGCCAGATAAGCCACACTCCAGTGCAGCTCGCCTTGTTGAGCTGGCACTGCCGCGTTTGAGGGGCCCTCTTATGCTTATTACTATTTCAAGTCTCCCTAAACCTCACTGACATCAAGACCTCCCAGCCCCACCAGATAGGATGCATCTTCACCTACACCTCATAACACTGGACGAATGTGGAGAGAATCCAAGCCCTGCAATTCTGTATGTCTACTCACTATGCGCACATCCTCACTGGCATAGGATGTGTCTTTGTTTTGCAGCATTAGAAGCACGGATTTGGGCACGGTCGGAGCTTCAGACACGTCTGACAGTTCCTGGGGCTTGTGCACAGGTCCTGTCACAGCACGACCTTTGGAAGAAGCTTCTTGTTCACTACAAGGAGCATGCAGCCCTTGTGGAGGGCCCGCTCAATAATCTAAGGGGCACGTACATCCAGCTGGCAAAGCCCAACAAGGTGAGCCAGCTCCTGCTTAAAGGTGCAAAAAGTGTTCAGGACCAATCAGTGCTGTTACTAAGACCCTCAGCCGGCCCTTTTCCATTATTTGCGGCTGCTATACCCTCAAGCCCTGTCCCACGGGCACTTTGGAAGTATGTGTGTGTGTGTGTGTGTGTGTGTGTGTGTGTGTATGTGTGTTTGTGTGTGTGTGTGTGTGTGTGTGTGTGTGTGTGTGTGTGTGCGTGCCTGCATGCCTCCCTGCCGGCCTGCCGACGCATGACGATGTCTTCGTTGCCTTGTTTACCTGTGTGACACCATATGCCCGCCTCGTAGACGAACTCGTTTTGTTTTTGTTGAACACCACAGTAAAATCTCCTGATGGACTTGAGGTGGGCTGCCATCTTGTGCAGCTGTTCGACTCGCAAACATTTGCCATCGGTGGGGCAGCAAGTAGCCGCTTTGCCCCTTCGTCCAAAGACAAGGCCAAAAGCACGGCCAATGGGCGATCCTCCAAGCCGGCCTCAGGGGATACTAAACTTGCTGACACCCCACAGACAACAGGCTACACCCTGCCACCATCGCAGCCACTCTTTGCTATCACCCAGGCAACGCTCCCTGGCTTTTACAATGCTACCTGGCTTGTACAACGCTCCCTGGCTTGTACAACCCCCCTTGGCTTGTACAGCCCCCCCTGGCTTGTACAGCGCTCCCTAGCTTGTACAACCCCCTGGCTTGTAGAAAATCACCTATGTATGTACTCTGTGTGTGAATCATAGGACGTCCCCTGTCTCATTCAAAAGGGGAGGGGGGGGAGGGGGGACGTCCCCACCTGAGGTTTGCTACCACATTCTGTTGTTTCATGTGTGTCATGCGCTACGCTGTTGTTCCACCATCCCGCTATAGGAATCCGCCAAAGCCAAGTATGTTGCTCATGGGGCATGGCTAAGTGTTCCATGATAAATTGAACCCCTCATGGAGCGCGTTGAAATTCTTCCACTGGAACCCTAATTTGCCAACGAGGGTTCCATTGATCGACAAGTTTCTCTTCCTGATTGCATGCAAGCCCACATGTGCACCCACCACGCACACACTTGCACACACACACACACACACACACACACACACACACACACACACACACACACACACACACACACACACACACACACACACACACACACACACACACACACGCGCGCGCGCGCGCGCACACGCACACGCACACGCACACGCACACGCACACGCACACACACACAACACACGCACGCACGCACGCAGGCGCACCCACACGCACACCCACACCGACCCAGCCCACATCCCCACCTACCAACCCACCCACTCCAGCCAACCCCCAAGCCAAGGGGTCAGTAGACAGGAGGAAAGGAGTCTGGCTCATCACTGCTGTATTTGCTGCTGTAGGAGGAGCTTTATGCCACACAACAGTACGGACTCACTCAAGGCATGAGCGCGCTGGGCATGGGCACTCAGAGGGCGAGGCCAGGGACGATGTTGCCAAGTCTATTTGCAGACGGAGGGTTCTCACAGGGCACTTATCATGGAGCTCATGACCTCATGACTCAGGTGCTCTCTGCAAAGATCCAAAAAGCTTCCGGTGGCGGGCTTGGCTTATGTAGATTATTTTGTGGCTTCCCTTCCATGGTACACAGTAAATGCTACTTGTGCCTGGCGCATTGTCTTTCCTGCCTCTTCCACTTCCTTCCACCACACCCACACACATGCACGCACGCACGCACATGCACATGCACACATGCACATGCCGCATTTGTAAAGGATGTGGCGTCTACTTTAGTAGTATCAAGGAGGACTGGTTTGCTTGTAGAGAAAATGATTGTAATAACCATCGTGTGATCAGGTGTAGTGTGTACGCGTGTATGTGGGCATGTTTTTTAATGACCAAGGCGTTCGGCATGAGCAGTGGCCGTCGCGGGGTCCTCTTGCTCTCTACCACCACTGCTGGGCGAAAACCAACCCTTGAACTAGTGCTGTTGATTCTGGACCCCTGTCCCGAAGATGACTTCCGGCGGCACCCGAGTAATATGCTACATGTTGGTGATATGGGTAGTTGTCCCCTGATAATCATTGTGCTAACATTGTGCTGACTCAACAGGTGATTGCCCCTTTTTATGTGAAGACTTATCGTTGGCAGTTTGGGGGCACGTGCAGGGGGATTGTTTCCGTGATGGCGGAACTCAGGGGGTGAGCATTCTGGACCATTAGCAACAGGAAAGCTATCCCAGTGCCTTTGCACCGTTGCAGTACATCATCGATCGTAGTTTCCGTCATGATGGGGTAGCTGGCTTGCACTGGGGAAATGATTGTTGCACCCCGCATTGGGCTTGTTAAAGGCTTGTGTTTACAAGAGAAACAGTGCATGCGCACGGGTACTTTTTGTGCAAGCCTAAGGGCATGCGACTGTTTATGGTGAACCTTCGCAGGTGTTCAAAAGGGGAGATAGTGGCCTTGCAAGGATAGAGGGTGAGAAATGTTGCTAATGAAGTGGAGTATGAGCGACGGTTTGTTGCCTGTCAGTTTGTGCAAATGAAGAGGCGAAGTTCGATTGTTCTTTCGAAGCGAATGGTAAGGCGTTTATTCTACAGCTGCTGCTGTACCAAGGGTCGATTGGGAGGCCTCCCGCTGTAGAATGGTTTTGCGTGTGGTTAACAAGCTGCCGATCTTCGTGAAGTCACTGAAGGTACAGGACTGTAGCTTGTCCGGCAGGCGCCCAGGCTGCTGGTCCTAAACCTGCACCCGCATTGCAAAATGGGCGGACATGTGAGGCTTTTGGAGGCTTCTGGTTTGTTTGCTTCAAGCCATCCAGTGCCTTCTATACATTGCAAATGAGCCTGGTCTTCAGTGGGGAACTGGAGGCTAATGGTGTTTGGAAGTAAGAGAAGTCGTTCAGCATGTCTTTCATGTTGTTAATGAGTCCTTGTCTGTGGTTGATATTGATGATTGGCCGTTGCAACCTCATGATTGTGATCTCGTGTTTGGATTATGTGACATTCCAGATAGCGTGTCATCCCTTCCGGCAAAATTTGGATGTAAAGTCAGCAGTACTATCTGGGTTGCTCTGGTCGAAAGTCCGACAGTCATGATATGGTTACACAAAGCAGCTACTGACACCAAAATTTGCTATTCCTTTCCTGACATCCTAATGGGGAAAGTGAAACCTGTGACGGCAGTGAAAGGAAGACGTGTAGGGACCAGAGAAAAGCTTGGCAATACCTGCCAGGCGCTTGCTGAAGCGCCTCATGAGGCACTGACAGCAGAGCCTTATGAGGGCTTCTTTACCGTTGATGGGGGCCAGACTAGTCACCAAGGTTTTCTTAGGTATCCACAATCAGAAGTTCATGAACGTGTAAGTGCAGTAGGAGAGCTTCAACCAATAGGAATTCTTCTCGTAGAAATTAGTTACAAATTGAGTCCAAGAGGACTGTCACGCAGCATTATGAAGAGTGAGTTTCAAAGACGCAAACGATTTGAGTCCACCCCCTCACAGTAAGCCAGCAGGGGCCAGACCGTTCAGGACTGCGCTTCCTTCCTTCGGGCCTGTCCAGTGGCCCCTCTATGGTGACCACGGCCTCGTCTACCGTTGGGGCCGAATCGGCCTCTGAACTTCGGGAGGCAGACCACAATAACTTGCAAACAGTGTCGACTCTAGCTATCGAGGCCCTTTTTCTGTCCCCCATCTGGCGATGTCTCCTGGAAGAACTGAAACCTTGGATCGCCAGGGTTTGGCGAGCTTCCACCTATGAATTGCACTTCTGGTCGCCAATCTGGCGAGCCAGTACCCTGGCAATAGCGGTTTTGTTTTTCGTCCCTAATTTACAAAAAGCTTGAGTTAACATCATTTTCATTACTTATCGCCAATTTGCATATTGGCTAACTATCAGCACAGTGGCACGCGTGCACACACACACAAACAGGCACGCACGCACACGCGCACGCGCGCTTGCACGCACGCACGCACGCACACACGCACACACACACACACACACACACACACACACACACACACACACACACACACACACACACACACACACACACACACACATGCGCGCGCGCGCGCGCGAGCGCGTGCAGGCGTGCTCTTTCAGAAGCAAAGCAAGAGAGCTACTGAGTCATTCTTCAAAGTCCTTGAAATAGTCGAGCAGAACGACTGCGGCAACAGGGCCCCGCATCACGGCCAACCTAACCACCGAGTTGAGGGCCTTAAGGGCCAGATCCTTCGTTTTATACACGATGGCCTTGGGCTTGAGAACAGCGGCTTTTCCCGATCGCGCGCCTTCTGCAACAGCTTTACCGGGATCATCAACTTCCAGCTCGGCCGCCTTAAGTCCAGCATGCGGCGGTGGGCCGCCTGCCCCTACTTGGTCGAGACCCCTTGCGGCAGAGGCATGGGGCCGGTCCTCCTTGTCGCAACTTTCATAATCCAGCTCAGGCGTTGGCCATGAAGTTGCAGTGTAAAATCTTTCGAGCTGTACCTCGGGGGCTGTTGTCGGAAATGACAACTTTGTCACAAGTGGAGCGTTCCTTTGGCTCTTA